>APFE030594368.1:22337-53620 GCA_000404065.3 Pinus taeda | reverse complement strand
TTAAAAGAAGAGTTTTTGTTCCAATGCACTCAAAACGAGACAACTAGTTATTTGCACAAGAATTTCCTTTTTCATTCAAACGCTCAAATGCTACCAAAACAAACTTTTCTCAAAAGATATTTTTGTATTTTTATAGAAACACTCAAAATTATGACTAAAACAAATCTTGAGAAAACTATGAATAAAGCAAATCTTGAGAAAACTATGAACAAAGCAAATCTTAAGATCTACAAACTATAAAAAACTACTTGAAGTAAAAGCTTACAAAATGTTTTTGTTTTTTCCAAGGATGTTTTACTTGGAAATATGCAAACCAAGGACTAACTTGTCCAGAATCACAAATCAGTCAAAAACAAATGATTTTTGTTCTTTTTTTGTAAAAGTGAAATCCAAACTTTTAACACAAGCTTTTCAAAGTTTTGCAAAGAGAAAACACAAGATAGCTTCCTCAACAAAGGTAGATTTTGCAAATGGTCAAACTCATAAGAAGGCTAGTAAAAACCAAGGTGATCTGAGGCTTCTATGCTTCTAAGCTTTGAGCTACTACAAGACCAAAATGAAAATCAAGACCGGCAACCAAAACTTCTAGTAATTTCACCTAGAACCCTAACACCAATGAAATTAGACCAAGGAAAGCTTTTGACAAGTCACAAGCAGGTCTGGGCAGAGGATAGAAACACCTAAACCAAGATAAAACTAATTGCAAGAGTAAAAGTCAAGTTTTTTCAAAATTTTAGCAGGGTCCGCAGGCTCAGAGTTTGCATAGGTACGTGCATGCTCTGTGTGCAAAGTAAACATGTGTAGAGGTACGCACTGTGATACAAGCACATGGTGCGGACTTCTCCTAAAGTTATGAAAAGCCAAAACAAACCTAGATCCACTAAATCCACCCAATTCCACACACAACAAGCCAAAAATAGAAACAAAAAGGCAAGTTTCTCAGGTCAAAGAAAAACAAGGAAAACAATCAAGTCCCTAGTGGGTCGCCATTTTGTCACGCAGAATGAGTCGAGGTTGCGAACAAGATCACCTCCTAGTATCTAAAGATATCTAGTGACAAGCAAGCCAATCAAAAACTATCTTTCTCTAAATATGCAATTAAAACAAAGGCAAACAAGTGCTTTAGGCCTACCTTGGATCCAGTGCAAGTTTGTGGAAGCCTCGCTCCCTTGCTCCAAATGAGCTTCCTAGAAGTGTAAGTCTGCAAACACAAACAAGAAAAAAAATTAAATAGCACCTCAAAAGCCAATATCATAAAGCATATTCATCATAATGATCAAGGAGATTATGAAACAAACCACATAAGACAATTTGTTGAGAAAAATGAATCTGATTGTATTAATTCAAATGAAAGAAGAACTTTACAACCTGTGCCTTGATGTTGTACAAGCTCCTCCCAGGGTCCGACAAGAAGTCTCCTCTACTTTGACAAGTTTCACTCACTTCCCAATGAAACCAAAAAGGTATGTGATCTCTCCTCTCAAGTTTAACTAGGAAGTCCCAATTCCATCAGCATTTACCCTCAAAATGTTCAGCTTCTAACCTCTCTAGCAACTGACCCAATGCCTTAATTTATAGTGCAATGGAGGGAAGTTACTAGGTCCTCCTTCAAAGGGATAAAGCCCTCCTTCAAAGGGATAGATCCTCCTATCAAGGGATTAGCTCCTTCTCTTTTGGGATGCATGAACCACCTTGGAGCGAACAATCCACGTCAAAATCCTTCTAGAAACATCTAGAATTAACCCAAAAGTGATTTTTTTAGGATAAACTTGTGCCTTTTTTACTTTTACAGGGGTACCCACCCACCCCTTTACAGGCAGAGTGTGCAGGTACGCAGGTAATATGAACAAAGGATGCGGGTCCGTAAGTAAAAGTAGGAGAAAGTGCGGAACCAGAGTAATATTGATTTTCATTGTTTTTCTCTCATTTGCAAAGCTTGAAATGAAGAGTTAAGGTTTGAGACTTGCTTAGGAGGCTAGTATAAGTGCTGATAAACCCATACTAACTGAAAATAATCATGGTGATGATATTTTTGTGTAACAGTGCCCTTCCTTGCCTGGAATCAAAGCTGAATATCAAAGGGCTAAAGAAGTCACTGAACCACTCTATTTCATGAACCAAAGGAGGTCACATGGACCCATACCTTACTAGCAGAAACTGCAAGGGACATTAGAGACCTATTACGACCCCTATCAAGCCACTTTCATGCCTTCTTGGGGTCCCTCTGCTCATCCTTCCTGGTCGACACCCCCTCCTTGGTCGTATCCTCCTCAATACCATGCTTCTCCAGTTGCTCATTCGTTTCACTCTTATGCTCAGCCACAACCTTAGTGGAATGCACCTCATTAGGGGTGGAGGCCCCAGTACAACACCCCTCCCACTCCTTTGCCTCCACCGCCTACCCATCCACAACCCCATCCACATCCATCTCAAATATATACCCCCACTCAACTACCCATACCACCATTTCCAAACCTGCCCCTTGGAATAGCTCAACCCAATTCCAAAGTTGAGGCACAACATGTCTAAATGACTCCTCTTGAGCTCAATGATCTTTACCATAGCTCAGGAAGAGTATTGAAAAATAGAGATTATATTGATATCATTGGAGGACCTCATCCAACAGATGGAGATGCAAACGAGAATATCAAAGAACCATGGGCTGCACTTGATGAAGAAGAGATATCAAAATCAGAGATCGAGAGATTTCCCTCCTGGTTACCATCAAATCGTCCATGTATTCAAGAGAAAACTCAACAAAAATAAGAAGATGTGAGTGTCATGATAGAAGAAGATATGGAGAATGATCCAGATCAGCAAAAGGACCAAGGATATTAGAGTTATATTAAGATATGGTTTCAGACGGTCACTAAGTTGCAACAATACTCTCTTCCTCAGTTATGCTCAATCCCTTCAAATTCAAATCATTTGTTCTTTGAAATCCGGATACCTGTTAACGCATGCATTTCAAGCCTCCACATCATTTTGTCTCTAATATTGATGTGCACATGGCTCCATTGGAAGTATTCTTATACTTGAGAGAGATTTTGTTTTTCAAGTAGGGTAGGTTAGAGAAAAAAAGAAAATAAAAGAAAATAAAAAAGAAAATAGAAAAAAAATGAAAAAAATGGAAATAAGAGGAAAAGTATAAGTTGAAAACCTCCTCGGAGGTGCCTTAGATTGGCTCATTGACTGAAAACCTCCATGAGGTGGTCAATGGGTTGGAAAAAAGAAGAAGAAAAAAGAGAAAAGAAAAAGAGAATAAGATCCTTGGGTGAAAACCTCCCTTGGAGGCGCCCAAGGCAGGCAATTAGGGTGAAAACCTTCATGAGACGCCCTATTTGTTTTCAACAAAAAAAGGAGGAAAAAAAAAGAGAAAAAGGAAAAGAAAAAGAAAACAGGACTAAGCTCTATGAAAAATTGCAGGTTGGAGTGAATACATTGTAGAAAAAGAGGGGCGCACAAAACGAGGACAAGAGTCCATACCAGGCTCCAAGACATCCACTCAGACACCCCCTCCATGGCCACTCACCTCTCCTAGGATTTGGTCACATTCGGGTTGAGATTGGGTGTTCTACAGGAAGTTCTAGGCTTCCTACAGGAAGCTACGAGCTTTTCTATAGGAAGGTACAGGTGTTTCTACAGGAAGTTCTGTATTTCTACAGGAAACATCCTATAGAACCTTCAGGCGAGCTAGATTCGATTTTGAAAGGAAATATAAAGCTCGGAATCTATTGGTTATGTATGCAAGCATCCATGTTTCCATTCCTCACCCTTTTCCATCATTTTTTCCACCTCATTGTGCTTCTTTTATGAAAATTGTCTTTTCTACTAGAAGTTTTGTGTCTTCTACAAGAAGCTTACAAAAAAATCCAAATTGATCTCTGAAGAGGACCTGAAGGTTGGGGATATGTCCATGAGGCCTGAACACATCCATGTTTCCATCCCTCACCCTTTTCTATCATTTTTTCCACCTCATTGTGCTTCTTTTATGAAAATTGTGTTTTCTACAGGAAGTTCCTATAGAAATTACAAGAAGCTAAAAATGGATTGCAAAAAGGTAGTTTGGCGAACATGATAGCTTCTTAAAGGGTTCAGAAGTCCTCCTACAATTTTCAAACTCCTTCTCCATCATCTCCATGCCTGCATCACAGCCCAAGCTCATTTTTTTTACCATGCAAAAACTTGCAAAATGCTTTGAAGAAAAAATACATAGAACATAATTTGTTTCTTCCATAACTTGAAAACCGTGGATCCATTTACAAAGCCATTTTATAGGGAGTTTTATAGGGATGATGGAAACATTCCCAAGCAATTTTAGCCAATTCCGATGCACGATTTCCAAGAAATTAGCCTCCATCACCTTCAACCATTTTTGCAGTTTCTCCATATTTGTGCATCCGTTTCAAAACCTGTTTCATGGGGAGATGCATATGGGTGATAGTAACCTACCCAAGCAGTTTCAACCGATTCCAATGCATGGTTTCAGAGAAATTTATCTCTGTAATCTTCAGCCATTTCCCGTTTTTTCTCAAAATATGTGCATCCATTGATCGTAATTTTTCTATGGGAGGTGCATAATGATGATAGGAACATGCTCAACAAGTTTCAGATCGATCCAGTCTATCCTTCAGGAGCAATGGTGAAAGAAAGTTTCTGGCCTGTGAAAAATCAACATCAGTAGCTTGAGGGGGCAGATTTGAACGTGGAAATGAACTCCTGCAGCTTAGATCTGGCCAAAGGATACCTGCAAAAGAAAAATAACCACACATCAAACAGTAGAAATCTTATAGCACAAAGGATTCGGGCATGTAGCGATGGAATATGAGCATGCAGCAGCAGAAACAGACCCAGCAGCACGTCGACTTGCAGGTATGTGTCTAAACCAGCTCCTTTATTTGCATCAATATGATTTGAAAGTGCATAACGAATGAAGTGGTGGGATTAAGCCGATAGTTCCTTGTCCAATTCTCTAGCGCTCAGCTAGGAATCATGTAGCGTACATGTTAGACAACTCAGGTGAAAATAAAAAGAAAAATAGGTAGTGTTGTTCGTTTGAACTCCAGTGCAACTGATTAACAAGAAGAGAACATATAATTCATCATAGCACTGTAATCTGGATGTGGTCACGTACACCTAGCCACCTCACTCCTTCACCACAAATCACGTAGCAATTAAAGAACGCTCGGCTGAAACTCACGAACTGCGGTTCATTTGCACTTGCCACATCCTCAACTGAAGTTTGAACAAAATGATTAACTATTCATCCTCCATCGGTTTCTCTACTTGTCTTCGAGATTGTGCTGCATATCAGGCTCGCTCAGAGGCGCAGGGGCATTCTACAGGAAGACGTTCTACAAGAAACATGGCATAGCAGAGAAACCTGGACTGTCTGCGTCAAAATTGGAATTTCGAAGAGAGGTAGGCTCGAACACACCATTCCCATGCATAATATTTCTAAAGGTGGTGAATTAAACATGCTAGAGTAGGAGAATTAAAAGCAAGTCTGCTTGTGATTCAAGAATGGTGGTTTGCCTGTGTGATACATGGAATTTCTCAATGGTTTCTGCGTCTAATTCTTCTCCACGGTTCCTGTTAGCAAATTCCTCCCATAGAAATGATAAAAACCACTGTAAAGGTAAGCCTGTGCGTAAAGAATGTGATTTTTATGTGGTTGGGGATAAACATTAAGCTCTGCACTCTATCTGTAAGAGCCTAATTCCCTTTTGACAATCGAGTTTTGGGCAGCAACAAAATTGTAACTAGGGAATTGATACAAAGTGACCTGTAAACACCTGAGGGGTAGTGTCTTCAATGTTCTGGGGAGGAAACCATACATAAATTCCCTTTATGATTAGAGCACAAGCCAAAACATCACATTTTTCACCATGCCAGGGGGATTCATAATTCAGCATTATCCATGGTTATCATGTGAACTTCCACTTCATCCAGCAATGAAGACAGGAACACATTGAGGCAGAAGAGAAAGCCAAGGGTAAGGAAACCCAAGACAGACCACCACAAAAAGAGCAAGAAGAGAAACAAGAGAAAGGCCAAGTTGTTGAGCCCAAAACTATGGGTCGAATAAAGGCACAAATGCCAAGGAAGAAGCGGTTGCAAATTAGGGTAGAGAGGACTGAAAAAGTCCAAGAAAGTTAGGGAACACCCAAGGAAACCACAGAAAAATTAAAAGAGAAGGCACCCCCAGCCAAGCAGGCCAAAACAGTGAAAGCCATTTCTACAGGAAGCCAGAAAACCATTTCTATAGGAAGACAGAAAACAGCCAGCACAGGAATTTCTACAGGAAGTCTAGAGATAGAGGAACAAAAAGAGAAAATCGCCTGAGATTTTGGCCAGGGAGGAAACAACCATGCTTTCCACCATTAGCACACCTCCAATACCAAAAAGGAAGAGAAAGAGGCAAACCTCCATGTAATTTAAAGTGAAAAAGGAGCACACGGATAAAAGTAGGCAGACCCAAACCATAGTCAAAGGAGCAAATTGTCATTAAGGGCACAAAAGCTAAACAAAAGGAGGAGCCTCCTTCAAATATATCCATCAGCTATGAACAGGGAAGCCCAAAGATATCCACTTGGAGATAAAGAATGAAAATTTTGGACACAAAGACCGTTCTACAGGAAGCTGAGACAGTTCTACAGGAAGCTGAGAATTCTCTATAGGAAACTCAGGCTAAGCTAAGAGAGACCAAGAAATTGGAGGGAAAGGCGGCCAAACAATCACAGGAAGAAGGAAAGACAAGGAAACATTCGATGAACAATAGAGAGAGGACAAGATGCAGGCTAAGGTTGAGGCACTAACAAAAGTGCTACAAGAAAAGGAGCACAGGCACTGGGAAGAAGGAGAGAGAAAAGCATGGTTTCGTGACCAAGAAGAGGACATCAATTCCGAAGCTTGGCATGATAGGAAGGCCACCAAGTCCATCAGAGATGAAGAGATAGATTAGTTGCTCATAGGATGAGCAACACTTTCAGTAGGGGGGTGATGATGAGCCCTAAAAATGGATAATTATATGGGCTCATTCAACCTCCTAATTCGACTTAATCCACCATTCTCATTATTTTATTTCATGTTTTTTATTATATTTATGCTAATAGAGTGAATTGGGTTAGTCATTATGCCAACAAGTCTAATGTGTGCTTTGTGTAGTCTTTTTGGTCAATTTGGAGACAAAATCAAAGGTTTAAATGAGCACTTGGCAACCAAATTCGTGGAGAGGATTTTTAGGAAGGTATCCCCTTCATTTATGGGCCCTTACCTCGAATTCTCCACCATCAGCTCAGAGTTCAAGGGCCACCAAATCAATTATCACAAGGGCAGCTAAGCAAGTCAAGTAGGACTGCTGTTAACTACAAGTTTTGGGCAGTCGAGTCCATAAAGCTTAGGAGGACTTTTGGGGTCCTCAATTTGTATAAATAAGAAGGCTTAGGGCCTCATTTTGGTTAGCCAGTAGTTATTCACTTTGTAGGCAGAAGTTAGCTAGTTTGTAGTTCGATTTTAGTCATTTTTTAGGCAGTACTTTAGCTCTGCATTTCAACACATTTTCAAGTTTTCCTTGTGCACAATTTTTGGAATGTAACTATTCTTTTGATCAATAAATATGAATCCAGCTTTGCACCAGCTCTAATCTCTCTTAGGAGGCTGTAGCTCTTGGGGTTGGGCCCATATCAAGTGCCCAGTACCTCCTTTGTTTACTTACATGTGTCTTTGCTGCGTTCTTAGAATAAAATATGTTATTTAGATTAAAATATTGCTTTGTTACTTAAGTCATTTTTGATGATTAAAATAGCTTTTCATGTTAAGATTTAATTGATAGGTTAATAACAGAGAAGATCTTCAGTAAAATGCCATCAAGCACTTTGGATCTCACCTCTTCCTCAGTGGAATCATGAGCTGGGTCCAAGGTGACCTTGCTACCACCAAAAACATTGTTTTTGCTTCACCATGCAATTAGTAGTGTTAGATTCTTAGTTGCGGAACTTGATATCAGTTTTGGTTGCATGCTTAGGTTTATGATTGCCCAGTTTCATAGTTACTTCATATGATTTCGCTGCAAATAGACTTTTGTTCATTTCCTTTGCTGTTATCTATGTCAGATTAGGTCAAAGTAATTAGGTTCTTGATTTTCCAAGTCCTCATTTGTCAAATTCGAAAAACAACTTGCAGATCACCTATTATCCTTCTTTATCTACCCATAATCCATCAACTCCACCTACTTCACCCTCCACTTAGAACCCTTACCTTACATTTTCCTCATTCACTTACTTTGCCATGCTTCTCATCTTCTTGTGCAACATTGTTTCATCCCTCTTTGAATAAATCTAACCATCTGCACCGCTCCTCAACTCCATCCTCCAAGTCTTGAACTCCCCTACACCCTTATTTCACCTCCATACTCATTACTCCACCTTTTTCCGTCCATCCATGCTCCAAAATCCCATTTCTAAACATCCTGTAGAAATTCCAGAACATCTTGTAGAACCCCTACAGACTTCCTGTAGAAGCTCACGAATGAGGTTCCTTGATAGCCAAACTTTGTGAAACTCTCTGAAGGGTGCTATGGACCCCTTAGGCCCTTTTCAAACCTTCGCAACCTTCTGCAAGAATTTCCTCTTGCCAATCCACCTCTGCACAATCAAAAGCCAGTTAAAAACACATGCATGATAGTTCTAACAACTTATTCAAAAATACAAAAAGATGTTTTTTTCAGATGTTACTATAGAAGTAGATTAGACACATGCATTTTACCTTCCTAGAAGTCAATGGCATCTCTTTCAGTAGCTTGCATCCTCTTTCTTGCATCAGTAGGGCTAGGTGGTAAAATTAGGGTTTGCTAGGGTTTACGTTTCCTTTCAACTTTCCATATTCTTTTTGCAAGTAGATTAGCCTTCTTTGAGTTATCTTTCATCCATCAGTTAAAAATCTTCTTCTGAGATCTCATAGAAGCTAGCTTAAGCTCCTAGCGGACTTGTGCCAGTTGATCAAGTGACAGCCACGGCAAGAGCTAGTACTTGTGCATACAACACTATCGCTTCCAAGTTTGTTACGAACTACCTTGTTGATAAAATTAAAGAAGGGAGTCCCAGGAGTTGCAACATTATTGCTGCAATACTGGCGCTCACCACAAGGGTTATGTGTTCAATATGGGATTAGGTTAGATCATAATAAGATGTGCCATGGAAGATTAAGTATATGGCATCTTCCATGCATGTCATTATGAGCCTTGTGAAGGCCATTCTTCTACAAATATGATATCTTATAATATTTGTAGAAATATGGTGATATAATTACAAATGCTCAAGAAATTTAATCTAAATCAAGAGACACAATTATATTCTATTACTCTGTAGAAATTAATTCACAAATTAGAAAAGCATTTTCAAACATGCATCAATCGTATACACGAGTACACAAATGTATCTAGGGGAAACCAATTGGTAGAAACCCCTTAAGTCTGCTTGCATTAATAAGATGAATAGAGAATCTAATACAATTGGTAGCTCTGACTTTAAGGTCAACTTACAAAAGAATAATTCCTCTCCATTTTAAATGAGAAGCTCTAAACCAAGCTTATTAAATTTCTACCCCTGTGTGAGTTCATATTGCATTGCATGAATATGGAGGATATTTTCCCCTATTGCTTTGGAATTTCCTCAAAAATGATTGTGGAATTCGTAAGGATTGATCATTGATTGCATGCAATACATGTACACTCAAAACTAGTCTACAACTGATGTTACACTCCCTTGGAATCTCCACCATAGCTAAGAAATTTGACTTCCTTAAATGCATGAGATATTTTTGATTAATTGATTAGTTAACTAGATGATCTCTAAGTTAGAATGTTTTCCCACTACACAACTAACCTCCAATGTTTTCTATTAATTGTTAGAACTATTTTAACTAGGCACATCTAGAAATAATTGAACTGGATTAAAAAAAATTAGCAATAAACACATGAAAAATAAACTCCAATTTGACTAAATCGAATTTAATGAGATAACTGAGTGAAAAGAGCGATGTCACCTCAGTTAATTTGTAGAAAATCCCATAGATTCACAAGCTCATGCAATGTACTAAAGCATTGGACATGAATCTAATTCTACTTTCAACTAGTGGAAGCCAATAGATCGATGAAAACAATAAAAACAAGAAGAATATAAATCAATGGCACATAACACAAGATGTATTTGGGGAAAGCCATTGCTCAAAACCCCGATATCTGTATTGCATATATCAGAAGTATGGGAGAATATACAAATCTTGTTCTCACTAGAAAGATTCCACACAAGTATGCTCAACTCTCTCAGCTCACAAGCTAGTTGTTGGTCAACACTAGCCAATTCTGTAGCTCTCCATGCTCCTAATCTCTTGCATAATTCCTAGGGTGAATATCCTGTATTTAATGGGAATTCATGCTTCCAAAACTACACAATCCAAACATAGGATCAATCTATGATGCATGCATCATATTTACACTTCAGTAAGTAATACAACTAATAGTACATTGTCTTTGCACTCTAGTCTCAACTGGGTCTTTCTTAGAATTGACATGAATGAGTTTTTGATGAGGGAATCTTTAGTTAACTAGAGTTACACTTTTGGATGCACTAGTTCACCAACTGACTATTAAATCTCTGTTAGTTCCACAAATAGTTTGGAACTAATTTAACTGAACTTAACTCAGTAAATTGAGTGATCTAATTTCCAAATCAATTTAAACTCATACTAGACCCCTAAAACTTAGGGAGAACATATACATTACTAAAGAAAGACTTCAAACTCAAAATTACAAATCTAATTAAGCTAATTAAACTTAATTAACTATTTACATGCTGCTATGAGAATAGAATTTGATTTTTAATTCTGAGTTTAATTCAAGGAAAAATTAAGCTGGAATTTCTTGTTCCCATTTCTCAACACTCCCTCTCAACAATAAAGGGATTATAAGCTACCCTGATCCTGTCTCTATGAAACTCGAATTCATATTAACAATTTCTTTGTCAAAATGTCAGTGTCTTTCTCCTCTGTTGGAATGAACTCTAACAACATAATCCGATTCTATACACAATCTATGAGATGATGATATCGAATATTAATATGCTTGGATTGATCATGAAAAATTCAATTTCCAAAGAGTTTGATACAACTTTGATTATCATATTAAATTACAGTTGGATCCATCTGTTGACCAAATAAACCAACATGGATCTTCCTCGTCCATAAGGGCTCACATGTTGCCAAAATCGCAACCATGTACTATGCCTTGGCTAAACTAAGTGCAACCAATCTATGTTTCCTCTTGTACCAAGAAACTGCCACTGACCCAATACTAAAGATCCATCTTGATGTTCTCTTCTTGTCGGATGGACTCCCTTCCCAATTTTCACTAGTGAAGCCTTGAATCTTTACTCCCTTTGTCCATATATACCATAATCCATACTAAGAAGTGCCATTGATGTATCTCAACACATGCTTTGCCACCTTCCAATACAACTTTGTAGGCATAACCATCGCTTTTCCAAGCGGTTAACTACATAACACATATTCAGTCATGTGTTCACCAAGTATATGAGTGAACCCACAAGCTGCCTGTAAATAGTAACTTCCACTATTTCCCTCGAAGTAGCATCCTCCTTCCTCTAGTTACCTAGTAGAGGAGTCTCCATGGGTTTTTGGCTCTCCATGCAGAATCTCTTGCATATCTTGTTGGCATACTTTGCTTGAGAGACAAACAGCTCCCCATCTCCCCGCTTTACCTCTATGCTGAGAAATTAATGCATGAGCCCCATGTCCTTTATCTCAAACTCTCTTGAAAGGTATTCTTTGCAAGATTTGATGAGTTGATCATCACCTATTAGTATGAGATCATTAACATAAAGTATAATGATCAAAAGTTTACCTTTTAGCACTGTGGTATAGGTTCACATCTACTCCACTCTTACTGAATCCCAACCAATTGAAGTAGCTCTCTATCCTTGTGTACCAAGCATGAGGTTCTTACTTCAGCCCATACAACACTCTATTGAGATGACACACATGCGACTCTTGGTCAAATGTATTAAAACCTTCAGGTTTCTCTATATACACCTCTTCCTCAATCATGCCTTAAGGAAGTTTGTCTTCACATCGATCTAATGTATCTTCCAACTGGAGAAAAGGTCTCATCATAGTTAATCCCCTCTACCTTTTAAAAGCCATGGGCCACAAATCTAGCCTTATGCTTCTCCACACTACCATCTGTAGCTTGATTTATGTTGTAAAGCCAATGGGAGATCATCATTGACTTGTCCTCTGGTCTCAAGACCACATCCCAAATAGTGTTAGAAACTATGGAGTCATACTCCTCCACCATGGCATCAACCCAAACCAGTCGCGGAACTTCTTCCTTAAATGAATATGAGTCTATCACAACATATTTGCCCATAAGAGCCATGTATCTAGTGTACCCCTTCGGTGACCTCCTCTACCTACGCTGAGAAGTGAGTGCTCCCACATTCTCCTGTGCATCATCCAACAATATGTCAACCTCTTTGATGTGATTTCTTTCCTCTCTGTAAGACTCTCCTTGAGTGGATGTTGTCAATCCCAGATCCTTTTCATGTGGCTTCTCCACATAATTTTGAGGCTCCTCAACCTTAGGAGCTAAAATCTCCTCATTTTCCTATAGCGCAAGCTCTGTCTTAAGGGAAACTCATATGACCATCTCCTCATCGAATTTGACATCCCTATGAACCACTGTCATCCTGTTGGTCAGCAAGTGGACTTGATAGTTGTGAGGTGTATCAGTTTACCCTATAAATATCCCCAACTTTGTTTTTGTCTCAGGATTATTCCATGCATCTTTGGTCACATGGAAATATACCGATGACCCAAAAATCCTAAAGTGACCATCATTTGGCCTCTTACTAGAATAAGCCTCCTCTAGTGTCTTCTTCTCAAGTATCTGATGTGGGCTACGGTTCTAAACATAAATCCCTATGTTGCATACCTCAACCCACAAGTGTAGTGATAGACCCTGATCATGAAAAGTCTCCTTTGCTTCTCCCACTATGCTTTTGTTCTTCCTCTTGGCCACCTAATTCTACTTAGGGTGATGGGTTTCTGCCAACTCCCATTTAATCCCTTTTGTTGCACATAAGTTCTTAAACTTGTTTGAGAAATACTCGCCACCCTTATCAATCCATAGAGATTTAACCTTCTTTCCCAACTCTTTCTCCACCAATGCTTTAAACTCACAAAAATCTATGAAATTTTAGTCATTTTTCGGCATGAAAATTATCCATCATTTATGAGAATAGTCATAAAAAAATATAACATAATACCCGTGTTTGGTCATGGATGATGTCGAGAATGGTCCACACACATCTAAATGAACCCAGTCTATAATAGCCTTTGCTCGAATGTCTCTATCGTGAAAGGAAGACTTGGTGTATTTTCCCAAAGTACACCCCTTGCATGTATGACCTTTGTCAAGTGTACCTTTGGGAAGACCGTAGATATCTATTGGAATATCTTCAAATCCCCATGATGCAAGTGGCCCAATCGCTTGTGCCACAACTCACCATCGTCTTGGCTTTGAACCCTTTCTTCTTTTGTGCCATAAGCAACAGACTCCTCTACTTCCATCTTATAGTGATTCTTCATCCAAATCCCTATCTTTTGTACTTGACTTGTGGCTATGTGTCAAGGGAATTCCTTTCCTTTCAATAATATCACATCATATCCTATATCCTCAATCATGGCAATGGATACCAAGATATTCATTAGCCTGAGCACATACATAACATTATCTAAGGTGAGTGGAGCCCCATGCTCCCTCTGAGAAGTAATCGTGCCCAATCTAACAACACTATACTTCCCATCATCACCCATCTCAATATGCATCTAGATATCTTTCTCCTCTAGGTCACTGAATAACTCTTTGGTTCCAATCATGTTGAATGAAGCTCCACTATCTAAGTACCGTAAAATTCCCATCATTGATGACACTATGCATGCAATGAGTGAAAATTCCAATTTGAATTGAGAGGCCAAAGCATCACCTGCTGCTCCTCCCAAGGACTTCTTCTTGGACTTCTTGAGTGGACAATTTGTAGCAAAATGGCCCATCTCATGATAATGAAAGCACTTAACTTTTTTCATGACTTTATTCTTACCTCCATAATAAGAATTTGATTTGGAATGGGAAGCCTTCCCTTTCCCCTTCTTTTCCTTAGTCGTTAAGGCATGGTTCTCTTCATCATTATTCTTTGATGAAGAGCCATCCCTAGTGTTCCTCCTGATCTCCTCCTGTACCAAATCTAGCCACAGTCAATCCCAATCCAAAAACTTCTCCCGCCCATTGACAGAGTCTTGATAACTATGCCAACCCTTTGGGGTTCCTAGAAGAGCAAGACTCGACATATCATCCTCAAAAACCATGCTTCTATCATTTCCAAGTTCATCACAACACTGAGTAAACTTGGTCAAGTATTTTGGAATCATCCCACCTTTCTCAATTTTGATCTTTTGAAGTTTGTCCTTCAGTGTGAATTTCCTTCAGTCATTATTGTTCTAATACAAGTCCGCCAATGTTTTTCACATACCATACGGATTTTCCTTGCCATGGACACTCGAGATAATGCGGTCTCGAATTCTGTCAAGTATTATCCACCTCGCCTTCAGCACACACTTCTTCCATTCATCCACATTTTGTGCATCTGATGTTGTTGGCTTAGGAATTTCTTGATCAACGAATTCTTTCAGGCCATTATCCTCTAGCAAAATCTCCATTATGTCCCTCTAGGCTATAAAATTTGAGCTGCTTTCCAAGGTATACTCGAGCCGCAAACTATAAAATGCCATTTTCCGATCCTGAAGTATGTATTGAAAATTCAAATTTCACCTATAACCCAAAACTCAAAATTTCAAAATCTCCTCTAGTATATTGTTCTCGGCTCTAATACCATGTAGAAATTTCCTATAGATTCACAAGCTCATGCAATGTAATAAAGCATGTGACAAGAATCTACTTCTACTTTCAACTAGTGGAAGCCAATAGATTGATGAAAGCAGTAAGAAGAAGAGGAATATAGATCAATGGCTCATAACACAAGATCTATCTGGGGAAATCCACTACTCAAAACCCTATTATCTACATTACATATGTCAGAAATATGAGTGAAGATGCAAAGCCTGTTCTCACTAGAGAAATTTCGCACAAGTATGCTCAACTCTCTAGCCTCACAAGCTATCTCTTGGCCAACACTTAGCCAATTTTGTAGCTCTTCAAGCCCCTAATCTCTTACGTAATTCCTAGGATGAATAACAAATATTTAAAGGGAATTCGTGCTTCCAAAACTACACAATCCAAAAATGGGATAAATCTTTGATGCATGCATGATATTTACACTCTACTAAATAATACAACTGATAGTACACTATCCTTGCACTCTACTCTCAACTGGGTCTTTCTCAGAATCGACATGCATGAGTTTCTAATGAGGGAGCCTTCAATTAACTAGAGTGACACTTGTGGATGAACTAGTGCACCAACTCACTGTTAAATCTCTATTAGTTCCATAAATAGTTTGGAACTAATTTAACTGAACTTAATTGAGTAAACTGAGTGATCTAATTTCCAACTCAATTTGAACTTACATTGGACTCGTACAACTTAGGAAGAACATATACATGACTACAGAAAGACTTCTGACTTGAAATTCCTAAGTTCATTAATTTAATTAAACTTAATTAATTAGTTACAGGTTGCTATGAGAATAGAATTCAATTTTTAATTCTCAGCTTAATACAAGGACAAATTAAACTAGAATTTCTTATTTCCATTTCTCATCATAATTGCCTCTAAGTTATATGTTGGTGTATAAATTTTGAATTTCCT
The DNA here is from genome assembly GCA_000404065.3 of Pinus taeda. Lineage (NCBI taxonomy): Eukaryota > Viridiplantae > Streptophyta > Pinopsida > Pinales > Pinaceae > Pinus > Pinus taeda. The sequence continues at coordinate 37,719 of APFE030594368.1, read as the reverse complement.
TTGGGGTGAAGGGAAAGAAATAACTGGAATGTAGGTTAAAAAATTCTATGTATGGGTTAAAAAAGTCACCAAGGATGTGGTATCAAAAATTTGATACACATATAAAGGGACTTGGCTTCACCAGAAGCAAAGTGGATCACTGTGTGTATTTTAAATGAATTGGTGATAGTGTTATTTGAATAGTATTGTATGTGGATGATATGTTGTTGATTGGAAATGACAAAGAAATTATCCAAGATCTGAAGACCCAATTTTCCTCCAAATTCGACATGAAGTATCTTCGTGCTGCAAACTATATTTTGGGCACGGAAATTAAATGAGATAGGGAAAAGAGGAAGATATTGTTAAACAAGAGGAAGTATGTCAAGACAACACTATAGATGTTTAATATACATGATAGTAAATCGGTGAAGGTTCATATTCCTGTAGTTGTAAATTTATCTGTTGAACACTGTCCCAAGACATGAGAATAGGAATAGGATGTGTCATGTGTTCCATACACAAGTGCAGTAGGTAGCCTAATGTATGCAATGGTATGTACTAGATTAAACATTTCACATGTGGTGGGAGTATTGAGCAGGTCTATGTAAGAACAAGGGAAGGAGCATTGGACAACAATGAAGTAGTTTTTTAGGTATTTTCATGGAACTAGTGATTGTGGTCTGTGCTACTAATGAAGACTAGGTTTGGACAGATTTTTTGACATTTGTGGATTCACCATTGATGCAAACCAGGCCGGAGATCTAGATCAAAGAAGATATACAAGTGGGTATGTGTTTAACCTATTTGGAGGTGCAATCAGTTGGATGAGAAAGAGACAGTTTGTAGTGGCACTTTCAACTACAAAGGCAGAATACATGTCAAGCACTCATGCATAAAAGGAAGCAGTTTGGTTGTAGATATTGTGTTCAAGTATGGGGTTAGTATAATGAGCTATAAGGATAAACTACGATAGTCAAAGTGAAATTTTCTTAGCAAATAATGCTTCTTATCATTCAAATACAAAGCACATTGATGTTTAATATCATTTTTTGATGGATATGGTTGTGGGAAAAAAGGTATTGTTCATAAAGGTGGGCACTTTGAAGAATGATATAGATGCATTGATGAAGTCTATGACCATTGAGAAGTTTTCTTCGTGTAGAGAAACAATGGACATTGCAAGGATGAACTGATGACTAATCTCTCTTGTTACCCCTTGTGTGGAAAATAAAACAAAAAGTGGGAGAATGTTGGGTGTGTGTTATATTATTTCAATGACTAGTCACATGAGCAGGGGGGTAAAAGGGGGGATGAAATCCACCCTTGTTTCATTGCATCAGGCACAACAAGGGGGTCAGAGAAGGGGAATTTCCCCCTTATCGGGGGGTTTTACAGGGGTGGTAGCCCCCCAATACGAGGTCTGGGGAAGTGCCCTAGGAAAAAAAAATTTAGACCCTATATTTGGTGGGCATACCTAACTGTTGTTTTTTGCATGGGTTTCACAAATGGTTTTGGGCATGATAGTTTTCCGCCTATGGTGTTTTGTAGATCTGGTTAAGAGAACTACAATTATGTTCTAATCCAAGGTCAATGGATTGGGTTTTATAAATGATTCGACATGTATATATATGTATTGTAACATTCAAAGGAACATAGTGAAAAATCAAGCCAGTAGTCTTGTTTTTGGAATCCAGGGGAAAATCTTTATGTATATTTATTTTATATTTTATGTTCTCTTTAGTATTTATCTTTGTTTTTTGAATTTGTATGCAGGTAATTTACATATAGGGTTAAAACCTTCAATAATTGAGTGAAAGTAATGAAAAATAATAATAAAATCCCTGCAAATATGATACCATGCATAACTCCCCCTAAGATCAATATACCTCCAATAGACAGGTTGATCCCACGGACCTAAATGTGCATGAGGGCTAAATGAACTCATCAATTACTACTACAATAACTCGTACTCATTAAGTTACCATGCTTGAGTCATATGATCCCTGTAGGGTTATGCACTTATGATGAACTGTGTAGTCCTCTACAAGTAAAGAAGAACTAATCATGGACCATGTTAGTTCCAATCTTCGTAGTCTGTCACCAGAGATCAACATGAGCTCTTACTATGTCTGGTTTTATTAGATGTTTTTTCACATAATGTTTAGCACAAAACATGTCATAAGTGTGTCCATGAGAAGAAGCTCGGAAAAATATTTCCAACGGTATATCACACTTCCATAACCAGTTTCTAGATTACAAGATATGATCGAAATGAATGAGTGATTCTTGGTTATGCATGTGTTGAGGTCAGTTGTTGCGCACAATGACAAGTTTAGTACAAAATCAGTTTCTGAAATAATCGTAAGGAATTTTTCAAAAGTGAAAGAGGTTTTTGTTCATCACATATCAAATAACAAAAACCTCCTTCAGTTTATGCAGAGGTGCTACTATGTGGGAGATATATAGTGATATCTGGATCCTACATTTAAACAAAGCAAAATTTTCATATTTTTTACTGTTTTAGTCATTTTAGTGTGGGGCCAGTTTACAACAGGTGGAAAGTAATTTTAAGAAACCCAAAGATTTTTTTTTAAGAACAAGCCATATAACAAAAATCTCTTTCAGTTTATTCACAAGTGTCATGGATTGGTATATGAGACTAGATCTTTACAGCTCATTTTCACAGATTTAAATTTTTAATGATTTTCGGTTTTAGAGATGATTTTGTGGAATAGATTGCGAGCAACTGGAAATGAATTTCCCAAATTTGAGAGATTTTTTTCTCTAGCATGACCTTATCTACAAAAACCTATTTTATTTTTGTAACAGGTGCTATGGTTTAGGAGATACGAATTCATCTTCAACACCTATTTTAAGAAATTCGGCCCAAGTTTAATGTAACTGATTCTATTTTGAACAAAATGGTTGAGCTCAATCCCTTAGTACAACGATGAGAAAATGTATATATTTTATGAATTTTATAGTGTAGGGGTTTGAATTTTGTATAAGGTTGGACTCTTGAGAAAGTAAGGAGCTTCATTGTACACTCATATCAGTATTTTGGCTAAGGAATTGAGACCAAGGCTTGCAGCACTCTTTGGGATCCCCGTGGCATGTTGTTTTGGTACAATGATTTCTTATGTATTTGTGAATTTACTTATGTGTTATGTATGTAATTTTCTCTCTTATTTCTTCTCAGCTAAATCAAACAAGAGTGAAAGTACAACCCATTGAAATTGTAGTGCTCTATTTGAGGTTTGCTTTAGTTTCTTGATGTTTTCAGATGTTTGGAGAGGATCCATGGTTTGTCTTGCCCTCTTCAGCTCCTCCTTTGTCTAATCCCTCCATGTCATTCAATTTAAAGTGCCAAATTCAGTTTACTACCTTGCCCCATTGAGACCTTTGCAAGACTGAACCTCATTCCCTGCACCCAAAATTTGCTTTTCCATTAGAGCCCACAAACACATCATTTTATCCAATAAAACTCTTTACACCTATACCTAGCCTAAGATTAGTAATCAAATTAGTCATCTGAAGCCTTTAGTGATCATAATTTGCTGAGATTGACCAGGAGAGAGCCCTCTCCTGACCTGGTAGGGCTAGCTACCTGGTTGAGCATGGTTTGATGTTGGCCCTAGATGCTACCATTTTTAGCTTGAGGTAAATCTAGGCACTAATATAGTGGCGACCATACTAGGAGAACTTGATTGTTTGTTAGTGTTCCTTAGTTTATAAGGAGTCTGAAGATTAGCTAGGTAGCCTTAAAAGCACTTTTGCTTTGCATTAGCGTAAGTAGATAAAAGCTACTTCAGTCAATCTTCGATCTAGTCTTATAAACGAAATATCTAACCTGCAACTCACCCCAGTACATCTGATAATTCTAAGCTTTTGGATGATAAGTTTAGGATTTGATAGGCTGAAATGTCCATTTGATTTCCTGAAAAAGTAGCACACTGGCTTCCAGAAGATATACCAGAGCTAATCCAGATCCAGATCCTCCTCCTGTATATGAGAATCCCAATCTTATTCCATGGATCCTTCATCAAGAGAGTTCTGTAATTCCAGTGTTAAATTCTCATTCATGTCCTATGGTCTTTGAGTATCTTGACGAGCTTGAGTATGACGAATAGTTTAGTCTGTCACTGTTTGAAACAAAATCTGAAAGTGTTGTTGGTTCTACTGTCCTGAATCCGGACTTTGCTGCAGCTCTTGAAACTAAAAGGGCCAATAAGTCAATTGATGATTATATCTTGAAATAGCTCCAAACTTTAATTGTGGCTTCGAACATAGTTGATTTCCTCGAAACTGCATCTGAAACCCTTGGATCTTCTGCAATTGCATCTAGCTTCAGAATTCCCACCGAAACTCCTTTCATTCCCTGTGGAGCTTACTATCTCTGATAAAAAATCTGCAATAGTATCACCTCTGTCTACTCCTTCTACTCCTCAAACATCCAAAATTGCTTCACCTCCACACACACACCTCCTCATATATCATGTACATCAGCTACACCTGCTCCCCCAACATCCCCAAGACTGAATCCACCGAGAGCAATCGCTACTCGTTTTGTACCCCTTGTGTTGCCTCAAAATTTGGATGATATGCCTGCCGATTATCAAAGAAAAATTCCTTTGTTTGATGGCACTGCTCACAGTGTTACAGCTCAGCAACATGTGGATAGAATGACAAGTTTCTTCGACCTTCATGAGATTGATGCCAAAAACGTGACAATGAGACTGTCTGTACAAACATTTTGTGGTGAAGTAAGGAAATGGTTTAGAGCTTTGCTGGTTGCAAGTATCACCACATTGGCTAATCTGCAGAGATAGTTCTTAGATTGCTGGGAAGTGAAGAAAAATCCTCTTCAAATCCTCTCTGAATATGAGCACATCAAATGGAATGTTGGTGAGTCTGTCCAAGATTATTGCATTCGATTCAACTCTGTTTACAATGCAATTCCTGATCATATAAAGCCACCTATGGGGCTGGCCTTGATTAAGTTTCCGGATGGTTTTGATACTGATATGGCCTACCAATTAAGGGAGAGATATCTGGCCACTTTGGAAGATATGTAGAAGATTGCAGTCAGTGTTGAAGCAAATTTGCTTGCCAAAAGAGTTAGAGCAAAAGCTGAAAAGAAAGTCACGATAAAGGAAGAGCTGAAAAGAAAGTCACGATAAAGGAAGAGCCTTCCACTTCATATCAAGTGCTTCGGAAGGTGGAGAAGATGCTTGATAGGATGAAACTTGACAAGCCTAAACCCCAAGTCAGAAATCCTAACTTTTGTGGCCAGCAGCAGCCTCAATTTAGGCTCAAACAAAGAGAGCAGTGAGCCCAAGATCAAGCAGCGTAGCAGCAGGTGGAGACACCCTTACAACAGAATTTTGTACATGGTCCAGACTTAGATGAAGAGGAGAATGTGATTAGGGAAGAAAATCATTTCTTTACGCCCAATGATATGCAAATTTTCATCACTGAATATGAGGAGTACTCCGAGAATTCAGCTGAGCAAAGAGATGAAAATTTCATTTTGGCAAATGAAACCCTTCTTCAGGAAGAGTCCGATGAGTACCAAAGAGGATACATGAATGCTTTGTCACCTCAGTAATGACAATATTCACTCCAGAGTAGAGATGTGCCTGTGAATCAAATTCAGAAAAGGAAGGAGGTAGCAGCGCCAACGAATGATCCTCCTAATGTGCAGAAAAAGGGAAAAGAGATAATTGATCCTACCACCAGCAAAACGCCATCAACAAGTGAATGATCCAATCATCCAAGTGGGTCAAAGGAGAAAACTGGAAAGAAGGATGTTTCAGTGAAAGAGGTAGAAACAATTTCAGTTTTTAACCTAGAAAATGAGATCGCTAAGTTAAAAATATCCATTCCTTTGAATGAGTTGATGAAGAACAGTAATTATAAAGGTTAAGTGTCAAAAATTTTGAATCTAGATCCATCATCTGATATGGTGAACGTGGAGGATGACAGTCCTGAGTTGATTTTTGGGCCAGCATTGGAAGGTCAGTCTCAAGATAGTAATGTAGCTCCTTTTTATATCAGTCTCAGGGTGCATGACTTTGTGTTCCATAATTCTATGTTTGATTCCGGAGCCTCTCATAATCTCATGCCTAAGGCCATCATGGAGAAATTGGGACTAGACATTACGAGAAAGTATCATGACCTTTACTCTTTCGATTCTGGTAGAGTAAGGTGCATTGGTCTCATCAAGTATTTGTTGGTTAGTCTGGATCTGATTCCAGCTAGAAATGTTTTGATGGATGTGGTTGTAGCAGATATACCTCCTAGATTTGGCATGCTTCTTTCCAGATCATGGGGAGCAAATATTAAAGGGACAATGCACCTTGATTTCTCCTATGCTACCATTCCCATGTTCGGTCAGATGACAAAATTATACCAGGAACAACAGATGAAGTACATGATCACTAGCAAGGAGAAACCGGTAAATCATCCAATCAAATATGTACATACTGATTTAGAATCATTTGTTTTGTATTCTGATAGCTTTAATGGTGCAAAATAGCCAAGTAGTTGAGGTAGAAGACATTCCCGAGATCTCTGAAAATTTCAGAGAAGTTTTAAAGCAAGAAAGGCAAACCGCTGAGCAATCAGCCTTCTGACAGCAGCAACACAATGAAGGACAACAAAGAAGAGAAACAAAACAAACAAAATTTCAGCATTTGGAAGAGGATGAAGTAGGCCTGTGGAGCATGGATTTTGATGGCACGATAGGAAGGGAAGGTGCTAGAATTGGCATTTAGATATGCAGCCTTGTTTTCGCCCTAAACAAAGTGCCAAATAATGTAAGGGTCTGTTCTTATAAACTAGCTTTTGACTATTCAAATAATGAGGCTGAATATGAAGCTTTAATTGCTGGTTTAAAAATTCTTAGAAAGTTAAATGCCAAAAGGATTTCAGTTTATGGAGACTCCGAGTTAGTTATCAAGTAGGTGAAAGGGGAATATCAAGCTAAGCATCCTCGAATGCGGGCCTATAACAATGAGATGTTTGATATCTTGAAAGCATTTTCAGATTTCACTTTGACATGTGTCCCCCGTGCTTAGAACGTCATTGCTGATTCGCTTGCAATAACAGCAAGTAATTTGAAAATCCCCATGATCTCAAACAACAAGTTTGAGATTCATGTGAAGCATCGTCCAGATGTCCTCGACAATAAAAGGTATTGGCAAGTGTTTCAAGATGATGATGAGATCGATGAATTTCTGCAAAATGAAGGTAAATTCAAAGACACTTCTATTGATGTGGAATATGATGATGCTGAAGCTGATATAAAAGTCAATCAAATGGAAGTTTTGCAACTCAAGGATATCATCATTCCTAAAGGTCTAATACCTTTAGAGGAGCTTTTTGATCATGATGATGTGGCATGAAAACCAAGCTTGCTGCCAACCAAAAAAAGAATTGAGGATGTGAACATTGGATCAGCTGAAAATCCTAAGATGGTAAAATTATCAAAGGCGTTGCCTCCACAAGTAAAAACAAAGTATATCAGTTTGTTATCCTCTTTTACTGATGTATTTTCTTGGGATTATTCAGATTTTAAGTCATATGGTACAAGTATAATTCAGCATGTCATCCTGATCAAGCGTAATCAAAAGCCATTTCAACAAAACTTAAGGAGAATAAATCCAAAGTTGCTGCCCTCAATTGAGAAGGAAGTGAATCGGTTGTATAAAGCCGATATCATAGTCCCCATAAGGTTTTCAAATTGGATTTCAAACTTGGTGCTCGTGCACAAGAAAAGAGGTGAGATTCGGCTATGTATTGATTTTAGAAATCTGAACAAAGTTTCTTTGAATGACAACTATCCTTTGCCGAAGATGGATCACATACTTCAGAGAGTAGTTGGAGCATCCCAGATGTCACTACTTGATGGTTATTCAGGTTATAACCAAATTTTGGTCCATGAGGATGATCAAGACAAAACAACGTTCACCACTTTGTGGGGAACTTTTCATTATGCAAAGATGCCTTTCGGATTGACAAATGCTGGTGCAACCTTTCAGCGGGCGATGGGTATCACATTTGCTAATGAAAAAAATGTTTTTCTAGTTGTTTATCTTGATGACTTGATAGTTTTCTCTAATTCAGATGAAGATCACCTTTATCATTTGAAGATTGTGTTTCAGCGATGTAGGAAGTATGGCATCTCTCTCAATCCAAAGAAAAGTTCGTTCGCCATGGATGAAGGCAAGCTTCTTGGGCATATTATCTCAAAGGAGGGCATCTACATCGATCCAGCTTGGGTGGAGGCCATTCAAAAGATTGATTTCCCACGAAGTAAGAAATAAATCCAAGCCTTCAATGGTAAGATAAATTTCTTACGTCATTTTGTGCCCAATCTTCTAGAACACTTGAGGGAAATCACGAGCATGCTAAAAAAAGATAGTGTAGTAAGGTGGATGGAGGAAGCGGTTAAGTCCTTCAATTTAGTGAAATTAGCTCTTTCTTCAGCTCCGGTTTTGATCAGCCCGAACTATACTCAGGATTTTATTTTGTTTTCATTTGCCTTGGATCATACTATGGCAGTGGTCTTGATACAAAAAAGAGACCAGCTTGAGAAGCCAATCACATTTTTCAGCAGAACCATAAAGGATGCATCATTGATGTACAATATTATTGAAAAATAGGTCCTTGCTTTGGTAAAGGCATTAAAAGATTTTCGTGTTTATATTTTTCTTTCTCACATCCTTGCTTATGTCCCTAATGTTGTTGTTAAGGACATCTTAGTGCAAACAGATCCAGAGGGGAGAAGAGGAAAATGGATTGCTGCGTTGTTGGAGTATGATGCGGAAATCAAACTAACAAAGCTCATTAAAGGACAGAGGCTGGCTAAACTAATGGTTGAGTCAAATCTGCATGTCCTGGACATTAATCTAATTGCTACTATGTCCGAGGAAGATGAAGAGAATCAACCCACTCAGGTATCTGAAATTTTCCTTCTTTCTCCTTAGTATACAGACATTGTTTATGCACTCCAAAATCTGTCATCACCATTCGGAATGGCTAAGAACAAGAGTAGGACACTGAAATTGAAGGTTGAAACATTCACCTGGAAACTCCAACTCAATCCAGAGATTCTAGTGCTCACTAATCCATTCATGCACTAAAATAAAATGGTAGGGTATGTGGCAGACCCTATGTTTTGTGAAGCTTTAAAAGAAGTTAGAGATCAGTTAGTGGATATTGAAATTGATGAAGTATTTTTCATTGTCGTGCTTCAATGTTTGAGATCTTCGAAGTTTCCTCCTAAAGCTAAAACTGTTTTCTTTGAGTTAGTTGTTGAAAAAGTTGAGAAGGAGATTCGGTATTTAAATGATCAGACCCAATCATATGAATTCTGAGATCCCAAAAAGTTCTTGGAAACTCTCCCTCTTTTAAAACAAGAAAAAATAGAGCTGCCCGTGGATGTTTGCATTAACAGTTTGCAGTTGGTGGTCTGTGTTGAGGAGTTAGGGCAGAAAACGGAGTCTGGTTTCTTTGATCCTATTGCAACATATATGGAGTATTTTTTTAGTTCAAATGATAGATCAAATTGTATTTTACATAACCAGACTCGTTATGTGCATGTATGGCTATCAGTATTTACATTTGTGTCCTGGTTGAAGCACTTTCAAGCAGCATCCTTGTCACAGTTACTTGATTGGTTGATATGGCATTACAAAATTACTTGATCTATCAATTTTGCAGCAAAGTGGGTTAGATTTGTACATAAATAAGCTGCCCAAGGTAGCATTTCAGTTTTCGGTATTTGTTTATGTACAGGTTGCAATACGTATATGTTTTTGGATTGGTATGAGTTTTTTTGGGTTTGAAGTTATTTGACTCCATGCCCAATGGATGAGGCACTTATTCTACGGTGTTCTTAACACCTCCAAGGAGCTGCCATCCCCAATGGAGCCGATGTTAGTTCCAGTCTTCGCAGCCTGTCACCAGAGATCAACATGAGCTCTTACTATGTCTGGTTTTGTTAGATGATTTGCACATGATGTTCAACACAAAACATGTCACAAGTGTGTCCATCAAAAGAAGCTCAGAAAAATATTTCCAATGGTATATCACGCTTCCATAACCGGTTTCTAGATTAGAAGATATGATCGAAATGAATGAGTTATTCTTGGTTATGCATGTGTTGAGGTCAGTTGCTGCGCACAATGACAAGTTTAGTACAAAATCAGTTTCTAAAATAATGGTAAGGTATTTTTCAAAAGTGAAAGAGGTTTTTGTTAAAAACATATTAAATAACAAAAACCTCCTTCACTTTATGCACAGGTGCTACTATGTGGGAGATATACAGTGATATTTGGAGCCTACATTTAAACAAAGCAAAACTTTCATATTTTTTACTGTTTTAGTCATTTTAGTGCAGGGCCATTTTACAACAGATGGAAAGTAATTTTGAGAAACCCAAAAAGGTTTTTGTTAATAAAAAGCCATATAACAAAAATTTCTTTCAATTTATTCACAAGTGTCATGGATTGGGATATGTGACTAGATCTTTATAGCTCATTTTCACAGATTTAAATTTTTAATGATTTTCTGTTTTAGAGATGATTTTGTGGAATAGATTATGACCAACTGGAAACGAATTTCCCAAATTTGAGAGGGTGTTTTCTCTAGAATGACCTTATCTACAAAATCCTCTTTTATTTTTTTAACAATTGCATGGTTTAGGAGATACGAGTTCATCTTCAACACCTATTTTCAGAAATTCGACCCAAGTTTAATGCAACTGATTCTATTTTGAACAAAATGGTTGAGGTCAATCCCTTAGTACAAGGATGAGAAAATGTATATATTTTATGAATTTTATAGTGTAGCGATTGGATTTTGGTAGAAGGTTGGACTCTTGAGAAAGTAAGGAGCTTCATTGTACACTCATATCAACATTTTGGCTAAGCAATTGAGACCAGGGTTTGCAGCACTCTTTAGGATCCATGTCGCATGTTTTTTTGGTAGAGTGCTTTCTTATGTGTCTGTGAATTTACTTATGTGTTATTTATGTCATTTTATCTCTTATTTATTCTCATCTAAATCAAACAAGAGTGAAAGTAGAACCCATTGAAATTGCAGTGATCTACTTGATGTTTACTTTAGTTTCTTGATGTTTTCAGCTGTTTGGAGAGGATCCATGGTTTTTCTTGCCCTCTTCAACTCCTCCTCTATCTAATCCCTCCATCTCATTTGATTCAAAGTACCAAATTTAGTTGCCTACCTTGCCCCATTGAGACCTCTGCAAGACTGAACCTCATTGCCTGCACCCAAAATTTGCTTTTCTGTTAGAGCCCACAAACACATCATTTTATCCAATCAAACTCTTTGCACCTATACCTAGCCTAAGATCAATAATCAAATCAGTCATCTGAAGCCTTTAGTGATCATAATTTGCTGAGACTGACCCAAAGAGAGCCCTCTCCTGACCTGGTAGGGCTAGCTACCAGGTTGAGCGTGTTTGATGTTGGCCCTGGATGCTACCTTTTTCATCCTAAGGTAAATCTAGGCACTAATAGACTACAGGAGGGGATGCTCTTCACTATTTGAAGATTTGTTGCTCTTTCTTTCTCCACATAGTCTTTGGATGCTTCTTTTCTTCCTTCACTAGTTTTGTGTTAGGTTGTCTTTGTTTTTGTTTCTTTTACCAATTTTTCCTTGAAGATCGGGGTAGAAAATCATCTCTTTCCATATGTAAAATATTATGACATGTGTATCACTCTACATGGCGAAGATCTGAAGCAATAATATCAAATATCCTACTGCACATACTAGATATATACCTTGTTTTCAGTGTGCTTCAACTCCATTGGTTAGATCTGCAACCATATGTTTTATTGCCAAATAGGTTACATGAATAATAATAACCATAAAAGGCATGATTATACATATTGGCTAATCTCCTTGGTTGTTTATACTGCTACAAGATTTTTTGATTTTATCTATACATTCTGCTCCTGGAGTTAGCTACAACATTCCCAAATTTGTGATAGTTGTAACATTCTACTTTATGCACAAAAGGAATAAATGGACTTTGGTTCCTTTGGGATTTTATAGATCTGCCATGATCCTCTCTTGGAGTAAATATATTTTGAATGTAGGATCTCCTTGATTTTTTCTTCTTTATTGTTATTGGTTTTGCTTCTTGATCTGTTGTTGATTCTATTTCTTCTTTCCTTGTTTCTTACTCTTGTTGTTGGTATTGTTTTCTATAGGTTTCTTGGGTACTTCTTTGTTGATAATAATTACATGAAAACTACACTCTCCCTTTTCATATCAAAGACCATATTTATCCAGAGGTGATCTCTAGATCTGACGAAAACTATCCAAGGCCATAATTCTCTTCTCCATATTTTGCTATTGTCTCAAGGATATCACTTTAGCTTCTAATCTCTCACACTCATCTTCCTTCTCTTTGTACTTCTTCCTCATACCTTCCTCTACTCCTTCTAATTCTTCCAACTTAATATTTAAGTAGATAACCTCTTACTTTGATAACTTCTTCTAACGTATTTTTCTTATCTTGATTAGATTCTTTTTAACCTTAATTATTATTTTTTTCTTTTCATCAAACAAATAGCAAATGATAAATAATAGTGAGACAAAAGGACATGGGATATAGGCGAGCAGCTAGGGAAAAACCTCTCCAGTTGAGAGGAAAACCCAAAAGAATTCTCATCTTCTTAGAAAATATTCAATTGATGAATTCCAAGACCTGTGACCCTTGACCAATACGCTCCAAGGCAAAGTACCTTAACTAGATTTCCTTCTTGCAGTTCCTTAGCAATTTATGTAATTCTGACCTCCATCAAACATGAGATTCCCTTGCATGCACCTGAAAACCTTAAGTTTTTTCTATGTAAACCTCTTCCTCAATTACATCATTAAGTAAAGTAGAATTAACATTCAACTGATGTCAAATCCATCCCAATGAAGAATTAAAAGAAATAATGGATGTAATGGTGGTGTACCTAGAAATTAGACCAAATGTCTCATCATAGTCTTCTCCCTCTTTCTAGGAGAACCCTCTAGCTACAAATTGCACATTATATTTGTTGATAGTTCCATTTACAACATGCTTGATATTGTATATCCACTTGTAATTCACTACTAACTTCCATTTCAATCTCAGTACAATCTCCCAAACATCATTCTTCATGATGGATTGATATTTGTCATCCATAGCCTCATTCCACACTTGTTGGCTAGTTGCCTATTCATAAGTGGAAGGTTTTGCATCAATCGCGCTAGTCATAAGAGTTGCATAACTAGAAAATCTTTTAGATTTTTGTTGAAGACTTGAAATATATGCCTCAACGTCGGGGAAAACTACCCAGTTGGGACCTTAGAGAAGATCCTTTTCTATTTGGAATAGTGTCTCTAAATGGAAATTATGGGACCAATTTTGCTTGATATAAATTATGAAAATGGATGGAGTTTATACGTGTAAGGATACAAGGTAATTAAAGTTGAAAATAAATAATATTTAAACTAAATATCTATCCTGGGAAATCTTATTTGGATATGTGATATAGACGGATCTCACAAGCAACATGACAATATATATTATCAAGTTATTATGAAGTTAAAGAAAATAATGATAATTAATTTAATTAAATAGTTAATTAAATTAGTTGATGAGTTCATTACACATATAATATTTCATTGTTTATGCATATAATATATTATTTCAATCACACATATCAGTATTGAAAAATGTACAATTTCTTATAACACACATATGGTAAACGTAATCAAATAACCATTTAACTCTTAAGGAAAGTAATAACAGACAAATAGTAGTACTCGATATAGCATAACTCTGCTAATGAGAAAATAGTAGTTGTTCAACTTTCTGTTAAGAGGAACTTAAGTTACAATACTGCAAACAAGATATTTCTTTCCAAAATTCAGAACCCCTTCTCCATACAAATAAAGGAGATTTATAGTTTCAAAATTAAATACAAATATAGAAAAGTGGAGTAAAAGCATGAAGCAGTTTTAACAAACAACATTTAAAATAAAATAACAAGACAATTTTAGAATTTGTTGTAACAACTTGACTAAGACTGTGAAGAAGACTGCCCTTCCATACACTACTAGAGTTCGTAAATGGTTTTCATGGGCTTCAATTTAGGTGGAGAATTTCTTTGAATCCACATTTGACATGTAAATATGGCATCCCACAATGCTGGCAACATGTGAGTGGTCATGTTGGATAGGCATCTGACCATTAGCCATTGCCTGTGAGGCTTGACTAATAAATTCCAATGGAATTCTATGTCAATTTTAGATAGATTCTCGATCTTTTTGGCCCTTATCTTCGAAAATTCCTACCACATTTTGGTCAGTAGTTTGATATCTGGTAGAGTTCCCTTAGGTAGTCTGAAATAAGATTTGTGTGAAACAAGTTATGATTAATGGCTCAAAAAGGTCATTGGAGATGTCTCTTGCATTGAATATTTTTTTCTCTGTATGCTTGAGGCATATTTCCCATTCCCCAAAGAATATTTCGTTATGTGATTTCTCCATCCTTGAGAGATCAACTAACCTCCCTTGAGCATTGTCTTGCAATGTTATGTAGCTTGCATATTTTCCTCAATATCATCAATGTATGTTATGAGCTCGAATAATTGGTCCATTAATGAATTGGTTGTGTGACACAAATCATAAATGATGGCTAATTTCTAGCATAATATGACCTGTTTTGACCAGGGAGAGTATTTAATTCTCCTTCTTCCCTTTTTAATTATGCTAATTGAGGATTAATTTTAGATGTTCAATCCTATGTTGTAATTCCTGAATTTGAGTATCTTTGATCCTCAAATCAGATTCATGTTGAACTTTAATGGTGTTGAAACTATTCTAGAACCCAACAAGTTTTTCTTGCCATTGGTAAGCAATATTTTCCTTCCCCCTCTGAAGACTCTGTTCCAACTACATAACCATGTCCTCCTATTCCTTCAAAAGTTGTTGTAGGATTTAACCCCGTACAGAAATTACCTGCATACGAATTATAAATCACAAAAAAATAAACAATGTGAGAGCATAACACATAAAAACACATATGCACAGAGATTTTCCCATGGATCCCAAAACCGGGACTACCATTTTGATTTTTCATTATGTTCCTTTCACTGTTACGATACATATTTATACATGCCGAAGTATCCAATACCATGGATCGAAAACCATCGCATCCAATACCATGGACCAAAAAACCATCGCATCCAAAAAAAATGTGCGAAAATCATGTACAAAACCATAGGTGGGTCCGCCCAACCTAACATAGGGTCCAAAACCAAAATTTTCCGGGGCGCTTCCCCGGAGCCCATAAAGTGGGGTTACGGGTACCCCTCAAACCCCCTGTTAA
>APFE030594368.1:0-18189 GCA_000404065.3 Pinus taeda | reverse complement strand
TTCTAAATCACAGAAAAATAAACAATGTGAGAGCATAACACATAAAAACACATATGCACAGAGATTTTCCCCTGGATCCCAAAACCGGGACTACCAGCTTGATTTTTCATTATGTTCCTTTCACTGTTACAATACATATTTATACATGCCGAAGTATCCAATACCATGGACCAAAAACCATCTCATCCAATACCACGGACCAAAAAACCGTCGCATCCAAAAAACATGTGCGAAAATCATGCACAAAACCATAGGTGGGTCCGCCCAACCTAACATAGGGTCCAAAACCAAAATTTTCTGGGATGCTACCCCGGACCCCATAAAGTGGGGTTACGGGTACCCCTCAAACCCCCTGTTAACTATGTGGAAAGAATATAACACAACCCAACAGTTGTTGTATCTCAATGGCTTTCTCCATAGTCATAGAAGCATACGCTCGTGTGAACTAAGTGATTCTTCTCAATTCCTCTACAGGAGTGGACCGTGAACCCTTCCATACTACTTCAAAAGAGGAGTTTTCAAGGACTAAGGCCTGGGACTAGTCAATCTTCGTTTTCTTTCTTTTCCTTTTTACAGCAACCTTATGTTGAGGACTATAGAATATGTCAAGGGGAGGAATCTCTTTGACCTTTAATACAACCTCAGAGGTCAGGAATGTTGGTATAGTTTTCATGTCTTCAGTCTCTAAAGGCTTATCATATGTCCTTAGTGTAATTGGAGTTTTCTATAAAGATTTAGGACTGTCTAAGACCTTCTCTTGTGAGGTAGTATTTAAAACCTTAGGTTTATTTCCTTTCAAAACTTGGCTACATTGTTCCCATATATTTTCAAGATTAGAACATTGAAATTGTGTTTCATTCTGAGTGGAGGAAGAATCCCCTTTATATTTTGGGTCAGGGATATTAGTAACCTATGTAGAAGGGATAACTGTAACCTTTTATTGATTTGTGATTTCCTGTGAAATTTTCAATGAGTCTAAGGGTAAATGAGATAGTCTTACTTCCTTATATTGGACAAATTTATTGATTTCCTATGGAGCTAGATGCTCTACAATCTGTTTGCAACTATTCAATAGGTGGAATTTTTTTCAAAGAAATCATCAAAGTAATCTGGCTCATGAGAGAATTGCTTGATGCTTGACTGTGCAGTAACCTTGTTGATAGTTCCATGAGGATCAGACTATCTGTTAGGGACAGTAGGAAATTTAAACTCTAAAAAAGTTAATCTCAATAACTGCATGTTTAAAATTCTCTAATGTATAAATACCACCACAAAAAGGAAAGGCGGGCCATGCTTTCCCATTAGATTATTTCAATAATTTGGAAATCCCATTACCTATGGTGTGGTATGCTATCTCATGAACCAGAAGTTTGTCAAGGGCATACAAAAGTAAAACATGTCGATTATAAAGACTACCAAAGACACAGATTTAGGTAAATAACTCCTCACCAAACCAATTCCCAACCCCGAGAAAATTTGTCTCTACCTCCATGGAAATCCTAGGAGCTCTCTTATTAAAGATATTTTGATGAATATGCAACATGAAACCCTAGCACATTCTATGGAAATTAGGATGATAGTTAGAGTCCCAAAGGATATTATGGTATACATGAATAGGATTTGGGTCCTCTAACGTCCATTTCCAACCCATGGAGGTGAAATTTGTAGTGAAGAATATGGCATCCATTACATAGGCACTCATATAGAAAGGAGGAATTATATTTTCTAAAATTGTATGTTTCTTCCTAAAATTAAAAATGTGTGTGGCTAAGTTATCAAATAATATATTTCCCTAGTCTAATATATATCCTTCCAAGGCAACAGTTAGCAGAGTCCATTGATCTAGGAATTTCTAAGAATTAGGATAAGAAAACAGTCCACATACCATGGCAACAACTTGACAATAAGGGCCTATAAGAGAGTCTACTGCATATATTCTCTTTTCCTCATGGTTATGTTTATTTGGCTCCCTCCTCCATTCCTTCATGAGTTCTAATGCATGATCAATGTTGCTCATGAATTTATCCACAAAATGTTTGTCATATTTACACTGCAGTTGTGGAAAATGGTACATCGTATTGAAATCACTACCGCTGAAAGGGACGATGGTTGTATCATTCTTTGTCATGAACTTCCTATCTGCAATGTTCAAGTGTTACATGACCCACCGAATCATATCCATATATGGAACGATCTTGGGTTGAACAAAAATTCTATGTAAAAATGAATTTATGATGTCACTTTAAGTGGTATTATAAACTGGAGTAGAATCCTCAGTTGTAATTGTTCTTTGGGTGAACCTTGGACCTTCATCTTCGAATAACCGATAGATAGATTCCCGAAAGGGACTCCTGGCATCTAAAGAACAGACTGTGTTGGAAAATAACCTTGGAAGATCAATATTTTCCGTCGATGGAGCAACCAATTATTGTTGACTGACTCGCTTCTTCTTTACTTTAGTTTCATTAGAAATTTCTTATAAATTGTGCTTATCGGGACTATCTCGCAATGGAAAAACACAATATTAAATGATAATTTTGTCACTAGAAAAAATATAGTGCAAATAATGATTTTTCATAATGATTTTTGTCTTAAAGGGAAAATCATGATAAAATCAAGCTCCAAGGAATAAGGATGTTTAGAATTTCAAAAACCATAAATTCACCACTTTTAGATATTAAATGAAAAATGTCAATTCACATGCGTTTTCAACACATCGACATATTGAAGAATTTTATCAGAGAAATCACCTTGACACACACTAAAAATTATGATTTTTGAGACTCTCAATATGTCATGTTTAAAGATATAATGATTGTGAGTGTAAGTGGGAAGACATATCAAAAGTTTCATATCAACAAATGGAATATTATGGATTGAAAGAGTGAACATCCTAGATCAAAAAGTCTCAATATAGGTAAAGACGGGAATAGTAGAGGACTGAGATATCAGAGGCAAGCGACATCGGAAATATCAAATATCAGAAGTGGGAGGCATCATAATATTGTGGCATCGGGAGTTTTGGTATAACAGAAGTGCTAAGTATCATAGGTTTTGGATATTGAGACTTTTGAGATGGCGTGATTAAAAAATTACGATGTTCGAGGATTCTAATATGCCAAGTGGTAGTTTGTGGGGCCAAAAGTTCTTTAAAATATTCAATTTAAAAGGAAGCGCCAACTTAACTTTGTGTTTTACATAATGTGCATGTTTGATCGGAGAACAATTTTATTGTAAATTTCTTATAAGGAGAGTTCTAATATTATAATGATCTAATAAAAAATCATCTGATAATGCATATTTAAATAACCAAAGGCCTATCGGGTTTTTATTAATCATAATATTTGTAAGGTTGGGCCTCCGATATGTGTGTTATGATAATAGAAACTTTCATGTGAGAGGGCTTTTTATTTACAAATTAAAAAATTTCCTTATCTTTATGAAAACTAAAGAGTTTTATTAAAATTAAAAAGCGTCCCCATGATTTATTATTAGTTAAAATAAAACTAAATGGGGAGTTGTTGAGTACTATAACAACTTCTTACTTTCTTTGGATGTTCCATCTATACTTGCATGTCCTTTGATTCTACCAAGTTAGATCTATGCCATTTTGATCTCTTTATTATTTTAGGAACAAAAAATGTTTCTACCGATTCACAAGGCCATTCAAGCTCTTTAGGAGATTCTATAGAACTTAAAAATTCTTCCTTAGAAGCCTCATTCTTTATTTCATTTAAGGATTCCATGGAAACTTCCTTAGACTACCAATATGCAATCTCATCATCAAAGGCGACATCTAAACCAACCTCAATCCATTGCTGCTATGGAATATATACTTTATAGGCATTTGATGATTCATTCTAACCAACAAATATGCCTTTTTTTATAAAGTTTCTAGCTTCTTCCTTTCATCCTTAGGACAATGTATGTAAACATTGAAACCAAAGATTCTCATATTCCAAACGTGTCACTTTTTTCTAGAGAATGCTTCTTCAAGAGCCATATCTTCTAGAATTCGATGAGGACTTCTATTTTGAATGTATATAGATGTAAATAATTATTCTCCCCATAATAACATCAGAAAATATTTATAATGCATCATAGAGTTGACATATTCTTCATTAGACCCATTCTTTCTTTCTGCCACAACATTACGTTGAGTATTATAGAGAACAATAAACTCCCTCTTAATCCTAGATTTCTCATAGAAAGCCACAAGTTATTTCAAGGTATATTATCCTCCATTGTTAGAACATAAAATCTTGATCTTCTTACGTGTCATGTTTTTCACTTCAACTTTGAATTCTTCAAACTTGGTGAATACTTCATCCTTGGTTTTCATGAGGTAGATCCATGTCTTACAAGATAAGTCATCAATAAATTTCACATACTATAATGAACCATCAAGTGATCTTATAGGAATAGGACCACGTGCATTAGAGTGAATCAAATCCAAAACTTCTCTAGCTCTATTGTTTTTATTATGAAATGGATTTTTGATATTCTTTCCAAGTGAAAAACCTTTACATACACCTTCATGATCTATATGCAATTCAGAGAATACTAAAACTATTTGACTTAACTTAATAAATGCTCTATAATGAAGATCACCATATCTCCTATGCCATAGTTCACATGGATATATTTGATCATGCACTAGAGCTTGAGCTAGTTGACCCATGTGTCTATATAATATCCCCTCATGAATCCCTATAACTCTAGCAACATCTACACTAGAGCCCTTGGACCATACAAGTACTTTTGCATCCACAAAAGCTACTCTACCTTCTTTATCTTCTAGACATGAAATACAAACTAGATTATTATTCAAACCTAGCATATATAGTACATTGTTGAGATGAACATGGTTACCAAATTCAAACTCAAAGGATGCCTTTCCAACTCCTTTCACTGCATAGTTGTGGTTGTTTCCAAACTCTACCCTTTCAGATAACCTTCTTTCCATAATGCTAGAGATATTTCCATGATCTTGTATTATCTGTCTTAAAGCACCACTATATACCATTCACATATCAACATCATCTACGGAAAAACCTATTAGAGCAGAAAAATAAAAGAAATAGTTATCACCTCTAGACTTCTTTGGATATTCATCATTAATGTTGGCTGGGAAAGCTTGTTGTTTTCCTTTTATATTTCTATCACTCTCTCTGTCACGACATTAATAGATGTAGTGACGAAATCTATGACAATGAAAAAATTGAATATATGACATGTCTTTGTGACATGTCTTTTTCCTTGTTGAGCAGGTCTTCCTTTTGGTTTTCAATTTTATAAGCCAATATTCTTCTTTCCTCCATTCTTCTTCATGAAACAAGTTGCAAAGGCTTGAGAAGATTCTTCATTTCTATCTCTTTATATAAACATTTATTCTTCTTGAGCACAAGAGGTCCATTGTTTTTCCAACGAAGGAGATTCCTTCGAGATACATATACTTGTTGAACATGCACCTCATGATCTGGGTCGATCATTGAGTGATAGTCATAAGTTCCTTTTGGGAGAAATTTTCATCAATTACTTGTATTTGGTCTCTTAATTGAGAGATTATTACAAAATGTGAAGTTGCAATGTCATCATTTGTCATCCTTATATCATGGAAATCATTCTTCAAGCTCATGGTTTGACCAATGTTCATGATAGTAAATAGATTAGTTAGGGCATGACACATCTTCTCAAACGTATCAAGATTTGCAATACAGAGGAATAGATGATTTCTAAAGAAATACACAATGAGACTCATGGAAATGATGTCATATTCCTTGAATTTTCCCTATTCTATATTATATGTTGGTTCAACAAGTTTGCTTGCCACAATATGGAAGACTTTGTTCTTTGCAAGAATAAGATAAATCCTAGTATTCCAACCTCTGATGTTTGAGGTTGCTTCTAACCTGTTCTATGATTTCATAGAAGAATCCATGGATGTAAATCAAAAGTTACTTCAACAATATTGATTTCAATGTAGGGTTTCTTTAAGAGTCATCTCAATGTTCCTTTCTTTACCAAATATTTGATACCATGTTGATTGTAAAGTGTGATAGATACTAGCACAATATTTCTATAAACTAATAACCACTTCTACTGGGGTAGATATTCTTTTAATTTTTCAAATGTATCATTGAGTAATTTTTCTTTGGAAATTAAACCATGAAAATAGTAGTAGAGTAGTAGATATCATAATGCACAAATATTTACCCTCACAAAATCCACTAAGGGGGAAACCCAACAATCCTTTTCAATAGAGTAAGTCTTCAGTTCAATAGGAGACACACCTAGAACTCTAATCCACAACTAGGTCACACTGACCCTCAACAAATATATGGTAAAAATTATTATTCTCTCTCCAAGTCAAGACTTCAAATTTGATATATCACTCTACCTTCTAATTTTCCCTAGGTTGAATTTCGACATCCTTATCCTGCCCAAAAACCCAGAAATTATGGCCCCTAAAATTTCCATTAATTTCAACCCCATACAACTGAACTTCCTATAAAATATGACAACCTGGAGAGAGATATATTATCCACGCATGTGAAACTAAGAGAGAGAGAGAGAAAGAGATTAAATTTTTCCTTGTCTTCATCATCCTTATCATTCTTGTCCTTCACCTGGATGCCTAGAAGATTCTTGATGAGAGAGATTAAATTACTCTTTGTGTAGGGGGTCGAATATTTATATATAGTGTTATACTGGGTTGAAATCATGTGCCCTTTTCCTAGACCAAATTTACATGGAGGGAGGCCAACTTGATAATATTGTAGCCAAACGCTTCAATTTCAAAAATTCAAATTTCTTTGTTTTAAAAGTTCAAATAGGACATGACTCAAAATATGTTTTTCTTTTGACTCTAGAATTTAAAATATTCTTTAAAATAATAAATATAAATACATCAAGGTCAAAATACATTATGAATGTTAATCATAGTTACAAAATTCGACAAGTGGTAGGCCAAGTACTTCTAAAACCCGTACTTCTAACATGAAATCGCTCATACGTGAATCTTATAGGAATGATCGGGAAAAGAAAATGTTAGAAAGTAGCTCAAAGGCCCAATTGAACACAGAAATAAGCTTTACCAAATAATTTTCTCTAGTTGGGGTATCATAACCAAAGACAAAGCCAAAATGTTGGTCACAACTCTAACCGAGAGATCAAATTACCCTTAGATACCAAGTTTAGTTTTCATTGAGGTGGCAAGTTGGAAGAAGGAGAAGGAGAAGTGTTTGTAGAAGGACTAGAAGAGAAGGAAAAAATAACCTTTGGATTCCTTATTGTATATCCTCCTATAGTGGTCTAGAGGAATAATATTCCCCCTTGAATACTACCAAATGGTAATAGAAATGAAGATATTAATTATTTTGTAGTTGAGTTTGATATATTGTGTAGGATTTATGAATATTATAGTGATGGCAAAAAACTTAAGATCTTCCCCATTACTCTGAAGGATGAAACCTTTCCTAGTTCATGGGAGTAGGGGAACACTATTACAACTTGGGATGGAATGCATAAAACTTTTCTTAAAAAATATAAGGATTATTGTAAAGCTAGATAGTTGAGGGAGGAAATTTTCAGGATGACACAAAAATAAAATGACAACCTTGAGGATGATCTTCAGTGAATCTTAATGACGTAAACAACATAAACTCGATCAAGACACCATTAGGACTATTTTCTTAAGGATGTTCAAGATGAGTGCATAAATGTATTAAATTTGATGGGATATGGGGTTGTTTCATGTTTTCCTTTTAAAAATATTTGTGACCTGTGCAGGAAGTACTCTCACAACCATGAAATATTTGGTAGAGGGATTAAGGATGCCCTCCCTAAAAACGCTAAACATTAATTGAGTGGTGTAACAAACCTTGATTTGGTAAATTCATTAGAAAAAATTAAAAGTGATTCACTTCAGCATCTTAATCTACAATTACACACTTTAAACTCTAAGAAAGAGAAAGAAGAGGAAAGAGAAACACTTTTTATATTATATCGTAAAGTGTAGGAAGAAACACTCTTTGTAGAATTGAGGCTTCTGTGATCCATCATAGTTATAAGAAGAATTTCGGCGTAAATCACATATAGAAGACATTTGTCGACGCGTTTCGAACCAACCAGTGTGGTTCATCATCAGGACAAGTTGAAGAAACAGATCCAGTCCAGCAAGTTAAATAGTTTGAGCAGAGACTCCAATGGCTAACAAGATAAACGACTAATTTGACTTGAGGCCCAGGTCAAATAATTAATATTATTATTATTTTTAGAACTAAGATAAATTAGGTAAGAATAAGTAAATGGTTGGTTTCTATTTATAATAATTCATTTATTTATTCAAAATTAAATAATTAAATACATATATAAATATTATAATAGGATTAAAATTATATAAATAAATACGAAAATAATCAAGAATGGTTAAAAAGTAAATTAAATTATTTATTACTAATTACCATTCTTGTTAATATTAATTCCTTT
The DNA here is from genome assembly GCA_000404065.3 of Pinus taeda. NCBI lineage: Eukaryota > Viridiplantae > Streptophyta > Pinopsida > Pinales > Pinaceae > Pinus > Pinus taeda. Next base: position 9,699 of record APFE030594368.1, on the reverse strand, counting down.
TCTTATCTATAAAAATAAAATAGAAAGGGTTAGTTTAATTATAAATAATTCATTATTTTACTAAATTGTTATATATGTGTATATACATAAATATTCTAATAATAGTAGATAAATTATCTAATAATACTTACATATATAAATATATTATAGTCAAGAAACACTCTTTGTGAGAATGCCCCTTGGATGCTATGGATATACATGTTATTTTTGTAAGTCAACATATAATGGAAAGCATCCCATCTTTACTTAGCCTTAAAGTGATTTACCAAAGATAAAATCATGCAGTAGCACAATTGAATCCATTGGAACCTAAGAAATATTGGCAAACTGAACCCTAAGATATAACTTCAAATCATATTCTTTGATTTTCTCATCATTTTCTAGATGACAACATTTATCCCAATTTATAAATCCTCATATGACTTGGAAAACATATGTTCCATGACAAGTTCAAAATTACCCATGGCAATATGGATGGAAATGGGCCTCCTTGTAGAAATATGCTTAAATTTTCTTATCCCTTACCATAATAACAAAAATAATTTATACCATTCCAATCGTCATAGACAACTTATCCATAGGCTTAACAACATCAATTAATTCCACCACCACAACAATTTCAATTACCACAACCACTACTTGCCCAACCTTCACGACCTACACAGTTTCCTTCTTAACCAATTTGGTGTGCTTGACAATGTAATTGTCCTTTTAGATTCTTGGGATTATCATATAGACTTTGTGGTCTTAAATCCTAAAAACCATTCAGGAGGACACCCCTTTATCTTAAGATCACCATGGATGGAAATTGTTGATTCCTACATTGGTTGTTTCTTTAGAGATATGCCCATTTCTTGTGGGGAATCAATAAATAAAGTGACTTTGTACCCCTCTACCAAATATTTTCAAGAGTTTGAGGAAATTATATGGCTTGATATTATTAATAAACGTGAATAGAGTTCTCAATAAATTTATCCTAGGATGATTATTGTCAAATGCTTTTGAAATACTCACCAAGGAACATATCTTAAGTGGACCAAATTGGTCATGCCCCTTTCACATCTCCATAGAAGCCTCACATATAGCCCTTGGGGAAGTTCTAGGACAAAAAGAGGATCAATTATCGTATGCCAACTAATAGATTAGTAAAAATATGTCACATGATGAATTAACTACACAAACATTAAAAATTAATGCTTACTCATAGTTTATGTGATAAATAAATTTAGGCATTACATCACTAGATATGAGGTATCATTCCCACATATCTTTTTGTCATTAAATTCTTAATGAAAAAATCTACGACTAATGGTAGGGTGACTAGGTGACTGTTGTTACTACAAGATTCCTATGTTACTAGTTTAGATAATCATCAAAAGACTATTATGGTAGCAAATTTCTTTTCCATAAGTCATAATGAAGGACGCTAAAATTTTGTAGATGACACTTTTCCTAATGAAAAATTATTAACAATCTCTACTAAATCTCCACGGTTTGCAGATATAGTCAAATATCTATCCACAAGTAAGCTACCTCAACATCTCTCTTCCATGGAGAAGAAGAGTATCGTCAAACTCAATGAGTTCTATTCTTCGGTTAGAGGATATATCTTCTATACTAGACCTAACTTGCTCATTAGATAAGCCATACAAGAACAAAAAATGCTTGATATAGTGATATATTCCCATGATAAAGCATGCATGGGACATTTTGCCAAAAAAAATGACTACTAATAAAGTCCTTCATTTGGGATATTGTTCGTGTACCATCTTTCAAGATGCCAAAGAGTATGTTTGAAAGTCTAATATTTTTCGAAGGATGGGCTACCTAGTACAATTTGATGAAAAGCCTTTGCAACCCCAAGTACTTATTGACCCATTTGAAAAATGGGAACTTTATTCCATGGGGCCTATTACCCTAGCATCCAAAAGGAAAATATATATCTTGGTTTTTAAATATTACATTACTAAGTGGGTAGAGGCTAGGCCTCTTTTTCATCCTAATGAACAATCAGTTGATTTTTTTTATTTGAGGATGTTTTCACTCATTTTGGTGTCCCGAGGAGAATTGTAATATATCAATGAGCATAGTTCACCTTAAAGATTATGCAATCCGTTACAAAATAATACAAAAATTTTCATGTAAAATATTGACCTTATCATTCACATGCCAATGGGTAGACCAATAGATTCCTAGAGACCATTTTGACCAAAACAATGGAGTTGCATCACAAGGACTAGGAAAATTGACTTCCTAAGTCCCTTTAGGCCTATAGGACTACATGGAGGAATAGAACTGAGCACACTCCATCTGAGTTGGTGTATGGCAAGAAATTTTTTTGCCAACTAAATTTCAAGTGAAGACATGTAGGACTACAACTTGCTTTGTTATGAAGCTCTTTCAGGCACAAAAACAAAGACTCCTCCAACTAAATGAATTGGATGAGATGTAGAAAAGTTTTATTCAACATACCACTCTTTTCCAATAGTGATGAAGAAGATGAAACAATAGATTCATAAAAAGGAAATAGTTCAGAGGAGAAGACTAGGCTCTCCTCTCTCATTCTACGTTTGGACAGATTAAGGAGGAACTCTATATAGATGGCCAAGCCCTTTATTAATTTAAGAATTTAAATGACAATGAATCTATAAATAATAAAATCATCTATGGCTAGGGAAATTCGTTTTCAGTCAATGGGCATAGGTTGATATTATCCCAGTAACGTGTTGATTGAGAATAACTTGTTCAAAAAGTTATACAACAATCTAGATTGAAAGCACTAGTCATGGTGGACCCCCAACCTGTTGTAACTTCATTTATTTTCTTATCATTTACAATAATATAATTAAAAATGAGGTTCAATTATGAAAATCTTCTTACTGGCGCAATTGAATTGGAAGTTTGCTTGAAAACCAAATAACTAGCACTAAAATATTTCTAAAAATAATAATAATAAGAATAAGAATAAAATAAGAAAATTTAGATTTAATTGTGAAATCTAGCTTAGTGGCACCATTAAATAGGAATTCCACTTGAAAGCCAAGTAACTAGAAAGAAAATCTTTCCAAAATAATTGTGTTTAAGCTAATAAAAAGGTGCTATTTTTAGGTAGCAAGTGGTCTATTTGAAAAAAGGGGTAGTTCTTTTGTGCCTGAATTTGATGGTAGCAACTAAGTTAGTGAGGTAGGTCCATGAAAAACCTCCCCTATAGAGAGCTTGAAATGACCACTTTACCAATTTTGCCATCACAACTAGCATAAGAACCTCCACTACAATTAATATTTTTAATCAGCATCATCACCATTGACATCAATACCAACACCATTATCACTCTCATCATCGTCACTAACATCATCAACATGAGCATCACCATCATTCTCAACGTCATAACCATTTCTTTTAATTTATTTTCTAGAGGTGTTTCACTCATGGCTAATACACCCATGAAAAATAATCTTTTAGAATCTTTTAAAGCTCGTAGGTGAGACTAGCATAGCCTAACCCCAAGGAGCTCGAGGAGATTTGACCCTCCGTGGCTGAGTACTTAACAACTGGGACTTGACCAATTCAGCTAACGCTTGGGGCTACATCATCACCATTGTTATCAACCTCAACAGTAGTATTAATAGTATAGTGGTAACCTTAGGATCATCATCAACAAAAAATAATATATAAAAGGAAGCACACAACGATACAAGGACCATATATTTTTTTTATTCTCTCTCATAAATTTGAAATTATTTTAATCATTTGGTCCTTAGCTTTATTTTTAACCTCATAGTTGTTGGAATTTTTAAAGCACAAGCAACATGGACATACAAAATACACAGAGAACGATGTTAGTCTTAACAAGTTTTATGAATTTTCAATATTTGGATGCAGTCTAGCCATTGTAGTTACATGATCAATTTGCAGGTTACATGACTAATTATATTATGTTTTCAGCAAATCAATTTGCAATATTTGGGTTATTTTCTTTGTCTTATTTTATTCTTCAATGTGTATCTATCCTTCTGTTTTTCCAGCGGTCAAAGTCAAAGGTTCTTCTAAGTGTTAATGCTCCCAAGTCCATAGATTCTACTAGGATGACAACTCAACACTTCATTGATTATAAAAATTAGGTTTGTTTGGCATGGTATATAGCATGGATATTGTGGTACAAGGTAACTGAGATGAGCTAATCATTAAGTTATTAATGTGTTTGAAACCTAAGCAATCTAATAGTACAACTGTTATGAAACCAACTCAAGAAAAGATAGAAAAGATAGATCAATGCCTTAGAATTCAGCCTCTTCGAAGGGGCAAACTCCTTTACATTCATAAATGAACAATTCTTGGATGATTCAAATGACAAAACCTCCTTTATATATATAGGAGTCTAAGGAGTCACAATATAACCCATCCGACCTAACAATAATAATATAAAGCCACAAAAATAACAATAGAGGGATTTTGTGGGGCACAGTAATAACAATATGGGGATCATAGGGGCACAGCAATATTAATAAGGGGTACAACTACAATATTAATGGGGTAATCGCTAGTATTATAGGGTCCCAACATGCCCCTGTCCTTCAAAACAATGTTGTTCTCAATGCTTGAGAAGTTCTAGATGCTTCCGTATAAAATTCTCATCCTTCCATGTGGAATCTTCAACATATAAGTTCTTCCACTTGATAAGATACTCAAAAATTGATCTATTTTGTAGCTATTGAGTTCTTGTTTCTGTGACTGCTTCTGGTTCCAATATAATTTTTCCTTCCTCGTCAAGTTTTAGCAAAATTGTTTGAACTAGGAGCTTGTTGCCTATAACCTTCTTTAAACATGAAACATGGAAAACTGGGTGCAATCGAGAAGCTGCAAGAAGCTCCAATTTGTATGCCATAGTACCAATCGTTTTCAACAACTTGTATGGACCATAATACTTTGGTGATATTTTATTATCCTTCTTAGCTTTCTTGAGGGACATTTTCTTATATGGTTGTAGTCGTAGGAATACCCAATCACCTACATCAAAACTTCTTTCTCTGCGATGTTGATATGCCTGTTGTTTCATTCTATTCTTTGCCAACACAAGGTTATCCTTTAAGAGTTGGAGGACTTGTTGTTGATGCACGATGTGATGTTCCACTACTTGAACCTTAGAATTTTCTCTGAAATATGATGTGATGGATGGTGATTGATACCCATAAAGTGCCATAAATGGGGTCATTTGTGTTGCTGTATGGAAAGAAGTGGTATACCACCGTTCAGCCAGAGGAAACCATTTGACCCATTATGTCTATTTATTAGATACAAAGAAACAAAGATATCCTTCCAAACATTTGTTTGCTATCTCAGTTTTCCCATTAGATTGAGCATGATAAGATGAGCTATGAGCTAACTGAGTACCAAGACAAGAAAATAATTTTGTCCAAAAATTTCCAGTGAAAATGGGATCTCTGTCACTTACAATAATCTTTGGGTTTCCATGTAGCTTTTTAATTGTTTCCATAAATTCACTAGAAACTGTACTGGCATTAAATGGATGTGATAATGCACAAAAGTGTGCATACTTGGTAAGTCTGTCAACTACCACCATGATGACACTCTTTCCCTCAGACTTGGGTAAACCTGTGATAAAATCCATTGAAACCTCCTCCCAACGTTGGCTTGGAATGGATAAAGGTTGTAATAGACCTGGTGTCTTTATTGTTTCAACTTTATTTTGTTGGCAAACCAAACATTCTGCCACAAACTTTTGAATATCTGATTTAAGGCCATCCCAAAAAAATTCTTTCTTAACCCTGTGGTAAGTTTTTAAAAAATCCTGAGTGCCCTCCTAAAGGAGAAGCGTGCAATTCCATAAGAATCTTTTGTTTTAGCTGGGAATTCTTACAGAGGTATAAGCGATCTTTGTACCATAACGAATCATTTTTCCAACTAAATGTATCTGGCGTACTGGAATCTTCTTGTAACGTTCGAATAAGTGCCCACACTTCTTCGTCATTCTTCCATTCCTCCCTTGCTTCATTTATCTGATTTGGTTGGATAACAGAAATGGCGCACATCAATGCTCCCACATCCTCATCCTTTCTTGAGGGTGCATCTGCCACCAAATTTTGCTTCCCTTTTTTGTAGATGATTTCAAAGTCATAACCCAACATCTTTGTGACCCACTTTTGTTGCTCTTCAGAGGATAATCTTTGTTCTAAAAAGTCTTTAAGGCTATCATGATCCTTTTTTACCTTGAAGTGTCTTCCCATTAGGTATGGTCGCCATTTCTTAAGTGCATGGATTATTGCCAATATTTCCTTCTCATAAATAGCTTTGTGAAAAAACTTTCCCTTGATTTGACAACTTTCAAAAGCAATGGGTCTTTCATCTTACATTAGAACAACACCAATTCCATTTCCTGAAGCATCACATTCCACAATAAAGGTTTTTGTGAAGTCTAGTGTAGCTAAGACCGGTGCTTGGCATTGCCTCTTTAAGATGTTCAAATACCTTTCTTGCTTCTGGAGTCCATGAAAATGCATCATTCTTCAATAATGTTGTTAGAGGTGCTACTATTCTCCCATAATTCTTAGAAAACTTGCGATAATACCCTGTCAACCCGAGAAATCCTCGCAGATGCTTTATGGATGTGGGGATTTTCCATTCCTTAATGGCTTTAATTTTGCTAGGGTCTACCTTAACTCCTTCATGAGACACAATATGACCCAAATATTCCACCTCTTGTACTCCAAAGAAACATTTGGATCTTTTTGCATATAATTGTTTCTCCTCCAATAGTTGTATCACCCTGTTAACATGTCCAACATGATCCTTCCAAGACTTGTTGTAGATTAGTATATCATCAAAAAATACTAACACAAATTTTCTAAGGGATGGTTTGAAAAGTGAATTCATCAAACCTTGAAATGTTGAAGGTGCATTGGTAAGGCCAAAAGGCATGAACACAAATTACTAATGACCATCATGAGTTCTAAATGTTGTTTTTGGAATGTCTTCACTCTTCATTCTAATTTGATGATATCCTGAATGAAGATCCAACTTGGTGAAGTAAATTGATCCATGCAATTCATCTAGTAATTCATCAATGACAGGAATCGGAAGCTTATCTTTAATAGTAAGCTTGTTGAGCTCCTATAATCCGGACACATGTGCCATGATCCATCCTTCTTGTGCACCAATACTATTGGGGCAGAGAAAGAACTTTGACTCGGTTGAATTATACTAGCCTCTAGCATTTCTGCAACCATATGTTCAATTTCACTCTTTTGGGCATAGGGATATCTATACGGCCTTATGTTTGGAGGAACACTTCTTGGAATCAGATGAATAGCATGATCATTATCATGAATAGGTGAGAGACCTTTGGGAGTCTCAAATACCTTGGAATGATTTTCCAAGACTTTTTGGATATTTGGAGAAATAGATGATTCCAATATGGAAACATCTAGCGAACATAATTGTGAAATTACACCTCCCTGTTCCTTTTCTTAGAAGCTTTGTCATATCGTTAGAGCTGATTCACTTTCTTGCTTTCCCTGTAATACCCCTTAATTCCACTTCCTTTCCTTCCACAAAAAATTTAATAAAAAGTTCTTGAAAATTAAAAGCTATTATACCCAAGGATTGTAGCCATTGGACTCCTAGTACAACATCAGCACCTCCCATTGGAATGGAAAGCATTGGGCTAGTCAATACATATTCTCCCATGGATAGTTGATATTATGGCACTTTCTAGAGCAATTTATTGTTCCTCCATTTGCAACCATCACTTGACACTCTGGTGTTGGATATAAGAAGCAATTCAGTTCTTTTGCAAACTTACAATGAATAAAATTGTCGGTACTTCCTGAATCAATCAACACTATTACCTTTTTCTTCTTGATTTATCCTTCTATCTTGATGATTCCAGGAGTCGTGATTCCCGCCAATGCATTACAAGATATGGTTGGATTCATTTCTTCTTTATCTAGGCTTTGTTCCTGGAGTATATCCTCTTCTTTTGACCTTTCTTGCTCTTTTTCTTCTTCCTTTTCCCAATCTATGAAGAATAATTTATTCTCAGCACACTTATGACCTTTAGTGTATTTGCTACCACAACTGTAACAAAGCCCTTTTGCTCTTTTTTCTTCCAATTGTTGTGGTGTCAACCTTATAGGTTGTGGAAGACTAGGGCAACAACACTTCCATCTTTATAGTTGTGAGTGGTATGCTTCTTGGTTGCCATAATTTTGCTTTCCATTTTTCTTGCTAACCTGAATGCCGTCTCTAATGAATCAGGTTCCCAAAGGCGAACATCATGTTGGATATTATCCTTTAAAGACCCTATGAACACATCAATCCTATGCTCCTCTGGAATATCTTTTACCCTTATGTTCAATTTTTGGAACTCCTCAATGTGCTCCATTTTTTGACCCTTTTGTTTGAGACTTATCAATTGGCTAAAAAAAGTGTTGCTTTTTGTATCCTCATAATGTGCTGTCAATTCTTCCGTAAAAATTGACCAAGTGATAATTTGTTTACGAGAGCAAAGCCATTGATACCATACAAACTGATTTGGTTCCAAATATAAAGTTGCAATACGTACCTTTTGTGTGTTTTGCATGTTATTGAGATCGAAAAATTGCTCCATTTGTAATATCCATGTTGCGGGATCCTTGCCATCAAACTTCCTCATATCGATTTTTGGAATATGGTGGGTCTTCGATCCAACATTAGGGTCTATGGAATTATGATTAACATTTCTTTTGTTCTCATCATGAGTTTCCTTTACTACCCTTTCACCATTAGTGAGCATTTCTTCTAGCAACTTATTCATATTTATCTTCAATTCTTCCATGTCTGTATTCAAATATGTCTTTCAATCGTCCATCTTAGCTTCCATGCCATTCATCTTAGCTTCCACACCCTTTATCTTAGATTCCATGTCATTTATCTTAGCTTCTGTTAGCTTTTATGAGACTGACATTTGTTGCACTTGGTCTTGTAATTTTGATATATCATGTAGCATTTCTTCCTCTTCTTCGTGAGTCATGCTACTACTTTCAGGTTGCTTAATAGGTGTTTGCATTTTCTTTCCTCAGGGCATCATTTACCAATAATAATGCTCCACTACGCCTATTGAATTCTTCAAAATAAATTTTCAAACCAAGCTTAAGGAAAAATTTAAAAGAATCTACACACCTTTTTTCACTTTGTAGGAGCTCGATATTGCCTCTGATGTATCTTTGTACTTTCAGATCATCCAGTTCTGAAATTGCGTCCTGCAGTAGCCCTCTGTGTCCTCTTTCCAATGCCACCAGTCTAATCCAAATTGGATTCTCCAAGGAAGAGTTATGTGAAATCTCCCACTGTGACCTGATTATAGACTAGTTGAGTAGAGCATACTTGTACGACGTGACACGAGTCACTATTTCAACTTTTGGCTCTAAAAATATATATACAAGAAACTACAATCCATCCTCTTTCTATACCTTCTTACGAAATTTCAATCCGATGCTCAGAGAGAAGGTTATGACGATTTTCCCCGGGTCACCTATTTGGAATGTAATTCAGGAGTCTATAAAAAGACCAGCTTCCTTAGATCCGATCTTCGTAAATATAGCGTGAAAAGCTCTAAAATTCAGACCCGAGGTTCAGTGTGATTTCTTCTCAAACGGTTTTTTTTTTTAGCTTCTGAAATGTCACAGAAAAAAAAAAAAAAAA
>APFE030594357.1:58075-95285 GCA_000404065.3 Pinus taeda | reverse complement strand
GCAGCGCCCCCGAAGCTAAAAACATATGTAAATTTGCCTTGTAAAAGTATAGTAATTTCTAGTCAATCTGAGCCGTTCATTAGGCGGATGATCTGACAGTAGAACTTATGTTTAGTTTAGGGTTTTTTGGCCCTAGAAGGCAACCCCTCTCTTTGTATGAGGGTATTGTATTTGAGGCGGTGATAGATGTGTATTCTGTGTGAGCGAGAAACAGAGAGGTGAGACTGTGAGAGAAACAGAGGATATTACAGCGGCTTTGCTGTAGGTTGTGTCTCTTCATTTTGCTGGATAATAGAAAGGAAGGACTGGCTGTTCGAGGTGGACGTAGCCCAAACTGGGTGAACCACGTATATCTGTGTCTCTCTTGTTTTGTGCGTTTTCTGTGTTTATATTTCTGCAATATTTTATGTGTTCCATTGCTCCGTAATATATAATTTACTAACACAATATCCACCTCTAATTTCTTTATTGTAGTAGTTACGGTAATGCATCAATAGAATCTTAGGGCCTTCTTCGTGGGATTCAACTTATGTTAATAGGTCACACAATCCAAACAATAAAGACAATGATATTTACAATGATAAATGCTAAGAAAACTTATATTTCTCAGAGAAATAGTGTTTGAGCATCCTGCCATTGGTAGGTACACCATGCAATTTTGTCCCATCTAAATTTCTGATAAATAATGCATTATTCCCTATGAAAGCATAAATGACATAATGCCCCATCCATAAATTGTCAAGTTTTCCATGCTTTCCTTTGTCTTCTCTTCTAGACTCCCATTTTAAGGCTTTATGACCCAAGGTGAAATCATCTTCTTTTGTCCTTCTATCAAAAAAATATTCTCATGGATGACCTGAGCCTTATTATAAACTTCTTCCCTGGATTGATACAACTAGATTGTTTGATCAATTCTCCTTTGAATTTCACTTGGCTCAGCCTCCAATTCTTGAATTAACTTCATGACTGTAACTCCCAAAGGAGATTGAAAAATAGCATCCATTCCAAAAACCAATTGGTATGGTCACATGCCAATTGATTTATTTGTAGTGTGCCTATTAACTTGAAGTGCATTTATCAACTTGTTGTTCCATGACCTTTTGTTGTCTACTGGCGGCTTCTTGATAATATTTACCAGACTTTTATTAGAAGATTCAACCAACCCACTACCCTTTGGGTAATAAGAAGTTGAATGTCCCAATGTGATATGGTATTTATTGTATAAATCTATCATTTTATTAGACCTAAAGGCTGCAACATTTTCTGTAATAAGCCTGTTTGGGAAACCAAATCTAGACAAAATATTGGTTTCTAAGAATTTGATGATAACAACATTTGTGGCTAGTCTGGAGGGTGTGGCCCTAATCCATTTGGTGAAGTAGTCAGTAGCAGTGAGGATCGATTTATGTTGAGTAGAGGATGGAGGATGGACTTCTCCAATGAAACCAAATCCCCACTGTTGGAAAGGGCTTTCAATAGGTATGGGTTTCAGAGGTAGAGACAAAAGCTTTCTTTTTCCCTCAAAGATTTGGCACTTGTGGCAAGAGGTTACCTTTTATGCACATTTGGGGGAGGTGTAGGCTAGTAAAAACCAGCTCTAAGGATTTTATTGGAAGTGGTTTTCCAATATAGATGGCCACCATAGTCACCCTCATGGAATTCCTACATTTTTCATTTTGCATCATCTCTCAATAAGCACTTTAGTAAAATACCACTAGCATCTTTCCAATATAAAAAAATTTCTATGATGCAAAATTTAACTGCTTTTAGCTTTAGAAATCTAGCCTTTTTTTTGTTAGACCGAGAGGAAAATTTAAATTAGGTAAAACATAAATAAGGTTTGCATACTACAGTGAGGTCATGAAAGCCTCGTCTAGTGGTGGAGTCGCTTGTTCCTCTTGATCATCCAATTCAGCTACAAAGTTGATATCTAGAGCGTTAAAATTAGATTAAGCCATCAATTTTGCAATCTTTGTCCTTTGATAATCTTGGTTGGCTTTATTTCCATATCATATTCTAGAATGATGGCAATCCATTTGCCTCTTTTTCCATCTAGTCCATTATGTGTCAAGATATCTTTAACTACAACATTCGGTACATAAGAAATTATATGAGAATAGAGGATATGTACTCTGAAATCTTTAATTGCTTTTACATTGCGAAAACTTGTTTCTCCATTATATTATACTTGAGTGAAGCATCCCTCAAGGCCTTGCTAAAGAAAACAATAGGCTATTCAAATCCATCATCATGTTTCTGCAAAAAGAAAGTTGCAACAATATGTTTAGAAGAAAACAAAAAAATTATAAAATCTTTAGCAAAATATAGACTAATGATGATTGGTGCCTTTGTTAATGCTTGTTTAGCCTAGTCAAATGTCTACCTAGCTTCAATGTTCCACTTGATTTCAAAATCTCATTTTAGCATGTTAGTGATATTTATGAGATGTTCTGCAAGGTTAGAGATAAATCTTCTCAGGAAGTTTATTATCCCAATAAATGATTGAAGTTATTAAATATTTCATGGATGACTTATTTTCATAATAGCTTCAATCCTTTTAGGATCAATTTTAATACCTTCCTTATATATGATATGCCCAAGAAGTTTCCCCTCTTCAAGGCCAAACACCGTTTTCTTAGTATTTAGTGAAATTCCAAAACCTTCTCCGTTTTTCAAATACTCTTCTTAGGTGCATGAAATGTTCTTCATCGATTTTGGAATATACAGTTATGTCATCTAGACAGATCACAACAAATCTTCAAATTTCATTAGCAAAAGCAATATCGGTTTCTCTTTGAAATGTGGTTCCAACATTCATTAATCCAAAAGGCATCTTCACATACATGAAGGTACCCCATGGAGTAGTAAAGGTTGTTTTGTCCTGATTCTTTGGATGAACTAAGACCTGATTACAACTTGAGAAACCATATAATAAGAAAATCCAGGAAGATTGAACTACCTTTTGTAGAATATGATCCATTTTAGGTGAGGGATAGTTATCTTTTAGGGAAACTTTGTGTTTCTCAAATCTATGCACAATCTGATTTCACATGTTTTCTTCGTAATTGGCACAATATTGAAAACCCATTTAGAGTACTCAAGAGGAGCTATAATTTTAGAATCATACATTATTTTGATTTCCTTCTCAATTAAAGGCATTAGAACCAAATTTATTCTATGAATTTATTGTTTAAAGGGTTTATGATATTCTTTAATTGGAATTTTGTGTTGTATGATTTGTGTGTTTTAAGATCTTCATAGCTCCAGGCAGAAACATCACTAAATTCCTTGAATAAAGCAATATATTTTGTTTTTCAGCTGTTGGGATTGATTTAGACAGTTTTATGATTTTGGGGTCTTTTTCAATACCTAAATTACAATATTCAACTGATGTTCCTGAGGGCTCAATCTTAGGATTTTTGGCCACATCGTTAAAATCAAATAATTCTTCTAATGGAACTTGACCTCTAGGAAAAATACTATATTTTAGATGGAGTGTTTCAAATTCTTGTTTTTTAGGATCTATCTCAAGCAATTCTAGCTAATTTACAACTTAATCTATTGGTATATTTACATCTGAATTTTCTAGTTGACTTTCCATATTAGAATGTTCAACGATTTGACTATCTACTTCAAATTCCAAACCAATACTATCATCTTGAAATTCATCTTTGGATTGCAGAAAACTTTCAATATGTTTATCATTTCCAAATACCTTTCAATACCTCATGTTATAAGGTATAATTAGTCAGTGTTTTACCTCCAGTGCTTATTCTTGATTAGGATAAGGCATTTTACAAGAGCTGGCTGAAAAATCTAGATTGTTTGGAATGACATTTTGTTTTCTAGGAATTGCACAAGGTCATGTTCAAGAAAACTCTCTAGAAAGCCAAGCACAACATTTTTGTATGCTCTCATCCTAGGATGTTTGGCTGAATATTCTTCTTTAATTTGCTTGATAATTAATTCAGCATCACCTTGAATGGAGAGTTTTTTGGCACCTAACTTTTTTAATGACTACAATCCTAAAATAAGGGCTTCATACTCTTGTATGTTATTGGTACATTGAAAATTAATCTTGTGTGAGTGACCCTTAGCATGATTATTTCCTGTGTTCACTACCCAAATTCCTGCTCCAAAACCATCATTGCTACAAGAGCCATCAAAACTCATGTTCCAAAGAGGTTTAGGAGGAGTATTCAGTTTTGTTATTTGTGATTGTGTTGGGTTTGTTTTAGAAATTTCAGTTTCACCATTGATCACTTGAGTGTTGATATCTCCATCATTGTAAAGAATGAAAGAATCCAGATCTGAGTGAACATAATAAAGAGGATAATTGTGAGGTTTCTCTTCACTACTGACCATGAACTTCATCAAGGTTTCCCTATATAATCTCCTTTGCTGCCCAAAAACTGGTATGGTGGCAAAGGTCATATCCATTTGCAGGGTTCCTTGTAATTTTTCTCCCCATGAGCATGACAACAACATGTCATACTTAGGGGGAATATCATCAACCACAATATCCATTACCAGACTTTTGGCTAGGATTTCTACTAAAGTAACACACAAGTATTTGATGAGACCTAGACATCTTACTTTACTAGAATTAAAGGAGTATAAGTATTTATAAGGTCTGGCAATGTCAAGCCATAATTTCTCCATAATAGATTTAGGCATGGAGTTGTGGGAAGCCCCTAAATCTAAAATAGCATTATGGAGGATTTTATTAAGCATATTTAGGCTAAGATAGAAGGGAGGAACACCCCCTTCATGTGGTTTACCTTCAACATCCTGTCCAAATAAGAGTTTGGGCTGGTCATCATTCAGATTTACAGAGTCAATGTTTTCCACTATGTTTGAAGCTTTCATTACTTGGGGCCTGTACATGTTTTTTCTCATTAATTTTGTGAGAGGAATAGGGCTTTTCAATTTCACTAGTTCATTCTCAATATTGGACGATGTTTGAATCTTAATTAAGTTGGGAAGTTCAAATTGATCTATGATTTGTTTTTTTGTAGGCTCTTTTTGTTGACTGGTGGTTGGGATGTCTGTTTGAGTAGTTTTAGAAACACTGTCAACTATCTTCTTAATAGGTATTTCTACTTTTTTCCTACCAGAATTATCCTAAACTTTCTTAGGAATATTATCTGTGGTTTTCCGAGGTTCAATTTCAGATGACTTTTTAGCAGGATTATGTAAGTTTTTGGTGTTGAGAGTGTCTAGATTCTTTTTTCTCCTAAGGCTATATTGCCTATGGACTTCCATTATGGCATTTTCAAACCCTTGTTTGTATTCATATGATTCTCCAAAATCTAGTTCAATTTATGCTAGGAGAAAAAGTTCCCACTCCTCTTGAGTGAGGAAAATTGTTTCATCATCGTTTATTGCCATCATATTTATTTTATTATCATCCAAATTTTCAACAATATTCCCCTCGTCATCTATGTAAATTTCCTGAAAAGGAGGCCGAACCTGCTAGTTTGGATCCTTTTGTTCTCTTTGCTTAATTTGGGGAACATTCCTTCCAAAATTTTGGTTTCTAATTTGAGGAGCATTTTGGTTCTCTCTTACATGAGTTTGGTCATTTAGGTTTACTTTTTCATCATCTGATTCACTACTCTCACTAGGTTATCAATTTTATGATCAACAACGAAGGTAGAAGGTTCTTCTTTTATGGTAACTCTGCGTTTAGATTTCAGTTTGGCCTTCTTGGCTAGGATGTTTTCTTCAACTTTGATAGCATTTGCTTGCATTTCTCCAAACTTGTCAAGTCTTCCTCTCTAAGTTGATATTCCATATCTACATCAAACTCTAGAAAATCAATTAGATCTAGGTCAGGGGAGGGCTTGATGTTTTGTGGAATGGAATTGTAAACAATATTAAACCATTCATAGTAGTCTTCCACACTTTCATTTTGTTTTCCTTTCAGTATTTTGTATTCATTTAGGAGTTCAAGTGGTTTTCATTGATCTCCTGTCTAGCTAAGAAAGTTAGATGGAATGCATCAAGGTTAGCTATACTTCCTGCAGGTAAAATCCTAAACCATTTTTTGACATCACCTCCTAAACTTTGGGCAAACAATCTCACTTTAACATCAGCTTCATCTACTTCTTGAAGCTCAAACACATCATTCATCTTATCCACATGTTGTTGATAATTATAAGCACCATTGTTATCAATGTCACAATTTTAGATTGATAATCTCTAGGCATAGCATTTAGCTGGCCTGTAACACCAAAGGTGCATACCTACCTCTCATAACTGGTTTGGAAGATTGACTGGAAGGTGGACCTGATGTAGGTGCAGTTGTGATAACTATAGGGATAGTAGGAACAATAGTTTGAGATATCACACGTGAGGAAGTTGAAACTACGGAATGAGTAGGACTTGGAGGTTGTAGATGAACTTATTGGGAATATTGGCAAGAAAAAGAGGCTACTACAACTGTTAAAGTAGAAAATTCAATAGATTGTTGACTATAAGCTTCTTCACTAGCTTGGTCCAAAACTGATACTAGACCTTGTAATTTGTCAAATTGTTGTAGGGGTTCAAGATCAAGATCTATTTCAAGAAGTTGGGTTTGGGGTATTTATGGTTGCAGTAGGGCTTTATCAATGGCAGTTTGATCTACAAAAGCCTCATACTTTGATCTAAACAAACTATGATGGAAATGCAAATCAAACTCTATATCCTGAATAGTTTCAAATTTCTCTAGAAGAGAATTAGACCTAGACAAAGGACTATTCTTAGGAAGATAATTAAATCTATTCAAAGGACTATTACTATCTTGAATCTCAGTAAAAACTCTCTTTCTCACCAATTTTTTTGGATTATCTACGAATTCAATAGGGTTTGGATCAGGGTGAGCTCTAGTGAAAATTCTTTTGGGAGCCAAGTCTATTAAAAATCATCACACAAATAAAAATCAAATCAATGACACACTAGGATATTTGCAAAATAACAACCTCAGATCATGTATTTCATAATGATATAACAATTGTTTTATTGAAATATTGTTTGAAAACTAAGGAATAATAATGTTTTAGATTAAAACGTATTCTTCCATAGTATGGTTGCCACTAAGTTTTCATTCTATATTTTTTGAGGTTGAGGGAGTAAACACATAGGACATAATCAAAACCACTTTGGAAGCGAGGATATAGCCCTTCCAGCTTCAGAGAGGGATCTCTCTGGTTAATTTAGCATTGTTTTAGTGTAAGTTTTAGGCTAGTTATCATTGTACTTGTCTATTTTGTCTGAAAGGTTTGGTTGATTTGAGCATTATAATTCCATTGGGATATGGAGTCTATAAGCTAAATTGGAGTTTTTCATGAAGCTTTAGAGGAGTTCTCACAAGGAAAGCTAGGTTTCACTAACTGGATCTTTTTAGAAATTAAATGAAACAAGGAACAACAGAAACGTAAGGTTCAGTGGAAACCAAGGAGAAATTAATAATTCCTTGATTTGACTTCAGTGGAAAAAATTAAAATTATCAACAGCCAAAATAGGGTTCTCTAAGTAAAAAATCCTATTTATCACAGTTTCTGTTGATTAATATAGAAATTTAGAATAACAGAGAAACAAAAACCAGTGTTTAAACAAATAGACAGAAGAGACATCACCATTTAGAGCACCACATGAATCATGTGAAAGGTCCTTGTATTATTGATGCTCCAATACTTGAAAATATACAGTATGCAGAGGAAATTACATTTGGAAATCAACCCTTAATACTTCAAACAATGAAGTATTTATAATGAAAATTACATAAAATCCTTTACAAGAATCGTTTTCGAACCGACAGTGTATTATTAGCATAATACAAACAAGATGGTCTAATTCTGGCAGATAAATAGGCCACGTAGGCAACTCAAATAAAAGGTGGCCCTTTTTTTATGGTTTCGATTGTTGACTCAACCCAAATAGTGTTATGATGCTAAACTGACCATCTTTCTAGTTCTTGCATTGGAAATTGTTTTAGTGTTGTTGAATTGTCCTTCAATCTAGTAAATCAACCAATTCTTCCCATCTCTTTTCATCTAGTACTATTAATTTTATTACCCTACATAAATTTCATCTACCTCTGTGTATTTGGTAAAATTTGGCTTCATGGTAACAATGTGTTTTACCTCATTATGTACATAGAAATCATTTGACATGATTTCCAAAACGGTATTTGTTGTTACACTACCCTTAATCCCACTAACCTTGATGCTAGTTCTATCCACTTCTTTCATCTTCAAGATATAATCTTCTTGAGTGATCAATTTTTCATTTATAACATAAATGTTGGGTAGCCCCTTTTGGATTAATGCTTAAATTATATTTGTGAACATGTTTACTTGTAGCTCCAAGGTTTCACACCTTTCTTCCAACTAATCAATGAGATTTCTCTTTGTCAGGACCTTCTTGACTTCCAGAATGGTGGCAGTTTTGTCAATGATCCTCACTTCTTCAAGTTCATACTTGGACTTTGAGTGTAAGAACTTGATTATGTTATAGGCTTTTGTGGGCATCTCTCCCGACTTTTCTCTTCCTTGCACAATAGTTTCTATAGCATTTTCTATCAGCTCTTTCTGCTCAAATATGATTTGGATAGAAGGTCAAATTTCATTCAT
Source organism: Pinus taeda (assembly GCA_000404065.3). NCBI lineage: Eukaryota > Viridiplantae > Streptophyta > Pinopsida > Pinales > Pinaceae > Pinus > Pinus taeda. Next base: position 86,667 of record APFE030594357.1, on the reverse strand, counting down.
GGAGTCCAGGATATTTTTCCAAATGGTTTCCTTGGCTTGGGCCAAGGTTTGAAAAATTGAAGTGTCTCTCTCCACCTTCTACAACTTCTCCAACAGTCTTTGGGATTTCTACATTTCAGTAACCCAAGCTTCTTCTTCTTTGGCCTTTTTCACTTCCAAGGATTTCAGTTGGCCCTGTAAAGTCTCAATTTGCTTTGACTGTAGTGACATGTTCTATAGTGTCTGTGTTCCCTATTCAACACCTGTAGTATCAGTGGAAGAAGTGGTTACAGTAGTTGTCCCTGTTGTTAGAAGTTGTGAAATAGGTATGGCATCCAGTTGCCTAATCTGTATATTATGTTCTATGATCGGTTTCATCATATCTTCTTTCTATGCTTCACCTTCTTCAATATCATTGATCATTGGATCCTTTGTAGCTAGAAACTTGAGCTGCTTTCTTAAGGCTACAATGTCTAGGTTCTTCCTTTTAATAATCTCCTCAGCAACATTGACATATTTATGGTCATACCCTATTTTAATCAGCAAGTATTCCAAAGACTTGATCTTTTTACCTTTGGCTAAGGACAACACTCTCTCCATTTTTAACTTTGACTGGATATTTGCAAAAGAAACCTGCAATTTAGAAAGTTGCATAGCAGTGTTAGTCAAAGTGGAGGATATCATTTCACCAGATGGCTTGTGCATCTCTATTTGATCAATTGGATGTATGACCTTTGTGTTGAATTCAAAAGTGGTGCTTTTGTTGTCTTTTGCTAATTTTGGCTGTGGAATCTGGGCCTCAAGAAAGGCCATCTACATTTTTCCATGCTCTGTATTAAAGAATGATAGAAACCTACTCTATGTCTTGGAGGTTTACTTATAGAATTGGTTATAGGTGTTATTTTTTTAAATCTCATTTCTAAGCTTAATCTCCCTGTATCTGTCAAAAATTGTCTTCTCTTTTTCTATTTGGACAGTTTTTTATTCTACCTCAATTTCCTTATGACCTTGTGAAGATGAATATTCATTAGGAAATGTTGTGACTTTGCTAGTTGCAAGTGGTGAATCTGTGATAATAATGGCAGCCCGCTTCTCAGTTTCTTTGTCTGATTCTACTCTAGGAGTAACCTTTTCTCATTTGTTGTAGCTAATCCTAAATTCTTTAGCTTCACTCCCAGTTGTTAATGATGATCCTTCCTCCCTCTATCTTTTGCTTAATTTCTCATGAGGAATGGGAGTCTACAAACTAGAAGTAGAGACTAGTTGTTCTTTAGCTTCCCGTAACGAATTTTCTATCCACACCAGCTGATTGGCATACTGCTCTATTTCTGTTCTTGAAGAATGAATATAAGGAGTATTTGTGTTCTCCATTCTGAGCTTTGGAATGGTTCCACAAGGGTCATAATACCATGTAAATCTCAGACCGCACTTCATTTCTTTAAGCATTCTATATTCCTCTTAACCTGTTGTCCTCGTGTTTCACACAAATGGGCCCACCTATGTCTTTATCCTTAATTGGGCCTTCTTCTTGGCCACTAAAAAGTGGATGTCAACTGAATTCAGCGTTTGTTTGATATAGTCCAGAGAAAAAATCCTCATTTGGAGGTATTTGGGAAGTTTAGAGGGTGCCAAGCCACATCCATACACCCTAATTCCTATGTAATTTTGGTATAAATACCAATCCTAGATCTTTGTTTGGTCTAACAAATGAAAAATTTTGTTGATTTCCTCACTGATCCCAAGTTTTACTGAACTATTTAGAATGTTCATGGCTAGATGAACAAAGTCTTCAATAAACTGCTTATAAGTGAATCTTGTTATTCTCTTATTACCATGGAGGTCCAAAATATTACTGGTTGTTGGTTTCCTGCATCGTCAAGTTTCTACAATGCAAAATTGAATCTATCTACCTGAAAATAGAGGAACACATAAACCAAAATTGAGGTATAACTGAAGACCTGTTCTATAGGAAATTTTATGAAATGTTCATCGATACTATCAACCAAAAATTCACTGAAGTTGAACACCAATGAGGGCTTGCTGTCTGTGGAAAATATGGAAAGGAATCCTAAAATGGGCTCATCTACCCATTGATCGGAATAATAGCCTAAATGTAGGAAATCAAGGATATAATCTACTTGGCATGATGAGGGAAGATGGAGAAGGATATGGAGGATTCTTTTTGGGTAATTGAGAATTCTCTGGCAAGAAAATCTCAAAATTTCTGGCTCTAGTGGGAAAATATAGCTTTTGATAAAGATGGGTGAGGGCTTCTAGGGAGAAAGGGGCAGCATTTTCCACAGTGGGGGCCAACATCATTTGGTCAATGCATTTGGTTGTAATCATGAAAATAATGTCACTTGTAGGGGCAATGATTACTCTTTGGGCAAGGACATAGCATGCTTGATATCTTTTGATAAATTCTAGGGCTTGGAATGCCAAGGGGAAAATATAATGGGGGAGGTTTGACTCCCATAGCCCAATTTCATAAGTTTTATCTATATGTTTATCCTCTAACCAACAATATAATTCCAAAAACTCACAGTCACACCAGGCTTCATTAATCCTGTAATCCCTATCGGCCAAAGGGGTATGATCTAGATCTACAGAAGGGGGAATTAAATAATTAATAATCTTATCTTGAGTCTTAGTCTTTGGAAGCATCACTATAAGAATAAGAGAGCATGAGAGATTTATAGAAGCACTTACTGAGGAAACTATTCGAGTAATCAAACTATCAGATAAAAGCAACAGGGAACTGTGAGGTTTCCATTGTGATCTAGTCCCAGAATAGTTCTGAGAGTAATCGCTGAGCAGAACTATCAATAACAAAAAAAACATGAGAGACAATGGGTAAGAATGACAGGCTCAGAAGATTTTAAACACTGAGAATAGTTCCATTAAAAATGGTGCAAGCCGAGTATTTTTTTGAACGGTTGCTAGAGAGAAATCACTTTTAGTGGAGAACAGTCATTTTGGCTGGGAACAAATTTAATAGGGAAATGGTTATGCTAGGTGACAGGCAGAGAGTGGTGGAGTAAATGTGGTGGAGTATGGTAGAGAGGATGACGAAAAGTGGTTTTTGGAGGGGGTACCGAGCAGTTTATGGTTTTGGTGGGGGGTGTGAAATTATGAGGACACGAGACGTAAGGGATGGGGCCCGACCAGTGAAAGAGATTTTCAGATCCCCCCGGGTTGTAAAGGAATAATGTAGGAGGGGAGGCCAAAAAGGTATGAGGTCCATTGATTATGTGGGGGATCAAAGCCCAATGCATTCAAACTGTCGAACATTAACCATAAACGACAAAGAACTTTGTCTTGTTGTGCCTTTTGATTATTGCTTTCCTGACGTAGGATAAGGGAAAATGAAAATATATAAAGTACTTTATTCACATAGCGCACACATTTGCCTCTTTAGCCATATCCTCAAACTTAGGATAAAAATTAGATATACATATGTTTGCACAAATGATGAAATCCACCTACCCATGACTAAACTAGCATTTTTTTTTTTGTCTCTAGGGTGCACTTAGACTAGCAAACCCATGTTATTTTCTTTTATTACAGAATGAAAACTATCTAGCCTATCCCTTATTTCTCCTATTGATCCAGATTAAACAGTTGGGTGAATGTCATTTTCTACCTCAGTAGTGACTTACCCAAATTAAAATGTTGGGTGAGTCTTTATTCTCTAACTTAATTTACAGAAATTTAAACGAGTTTAATCATGATTACATTCTATGATTAACCTAAAGGATAATGATTGTGAAATTTCGAACAAGCTTCACACAACATTTTATTTTTCAGTAATGAGGCAAAATTATCTATGAACAGTGGCATTTAGACTTGTAACATTTTCAGTATTATTCCTTTTTTAATTTTCTTTCTTTTGGTGGGGTGTGGACAAGGTTGAGGTGGAGGGAGGCCAAGAATAAGTCATGGACAACTAATATGTTATAATTGCGAAGGTTCGAGACATTATGCCCGTGATTGTATGAATCCAACGCGGCCATCATGCTTGTATTGTACTCTTTTTTATCATGATATAGAGGATTGTCCAACAATGATAGCGAGGTTGCATGATAAAGGAGTACTCCAACCTCGCCCGACTCAAAACCTGCAAATGATGAGGTCTAAGCTGTGCGAGGAAGACCCTAATGTAAATATCATACTCTAGAGTGGTATTACGATAGGGAATAAAAAAGGTAAGTAGCCTAAAGAAAGTACTTGGGTTCGCAAGGCCCCAATGAAGGAACCAAAATTTGATTTGGAGCGCGCTAAGGAGACCTTCATGGAAACTAAGAGGAGCTTCACTGATGCCTCTACTTTGCGTAAAGATAGATTGGAGCTAGAAACGGATCCATCGATGCTCACTATGTTCTTGGAGACATTCATGAAGCTGCTACGCGAAAATGAAGAATCTGGAGGACGAGATAAAGGAATCTTTTCTCGGCAAAAATACTAGGGTGATAAGGCAAGATACATACAATCATGATGATAGGTTTAAGACCTATTGCCATGAATTGATCAGTCTGATGCCCTAGCTTAGACTGCACATTACTAAGCGAATTGACCAATGTAGCGCGTTGCAAGTGGTAAAGTTGCGATGTCGACCGTAACAATACAAGTTGGGTATTTTCTAGGAAACATGATGGATGATAGGATGAAAATTTCATGGGTGGTGTTACCACCTCACTAACCAAAGGAAGAATAGTCTTAGCACTCCAGGAAATTGAAAGGAAGCATGCGAGTATAAACTATTCTACTCGAGAATTGCGCGATGTTGGAACTACACGTAGAAGCAAAGAATCACAAGGTCTATGACCATGCCCAAGGGGCTACGCTGCTGTGTGGGTTGACTAGAAAGTGATCGATGAAGTCACTATTCATGATGGGATGCTTGACTTGAGACCAAATGGAGCAAAATTTATGGGCAAGATTTGGGAAAATCTGCCGCCAAGGGAGTATTAATGAACTGGATTTGGGGGGAATGGTTGAATTCAAATTCAAAAAGAACTATAAATTACAAAGGCCCACCCAGAAAACAACACTTGGTCATTTTCAAATTGAGTTATTGAGAAAAGACCTGATTGTTGTGTGCTGAGCATTGATTGAACCCCTGAGTCCATGAGTTATAGATTTCTAGATAGATACGATGGAAACAGCTGAAGATGTTATGGAGATAACAAAAATGACCACTGAGGAGGCCGCACAGGCCCTAACTATGGGGGATGCTTTAGAAGGTGCCGGGATTATGGTAGAAATCTCAAAATCACCATGCATACTAAGACCCAAGAAGTAAAAACAAGCGATGATTCCCATACATGTGTCCCCACGGAACCCACTGCGCACCAAGCTGTCAATGGAGGAGAAGGAGAAAGTCGTCACCATAGAGATCAATAAATAAGAGGAAGACCTAGAGGACCTAATCATCGCAGTAGATGAGGATGAAGGCATGGAGGAGCAAACTCAGCCTGGAGACCCACTAACAAAGTTTCTTGCCTATGTAACCCCACGAAGAGGGAAGGCTAAAGTGCCCAAAGACCTGGGTGAGACCAAGAGCTCACTCTAGAACCCTCTCCTCTCAGAGAACATTATGTTTGAGGAAATGCACCTGGGACAGGTGCCGAGCCTAAAATTTGAATATTAGGACCTTGCTGACCACGAGGAGTTCCCTCACCTTAAGACCAAGCACCTCATGAAGCCCAAGTAGAACACCATGTTGGACATTATAGAACTAGAGCTAGGAAAGTGGTTGCGCGGAGTGGAAAAGGCTTGGCTTTTGAACCTGATCTGGGTGCCTCACTTCCACGATGCATTAATAACCATTTTCATCATCAAGAAGTTGCTCTGCCTGGTGCATGATGGGTGTTTTTGGTTGGATCCCATCCCCATCACGGTAGAATTGATTCACTGCATTTCCCAGCTTCCTTGCAAAGGAGAAGACCCTGCAGTCATATCGGAAGGGAAGAGCAATGACTTAACCATCACGGAGGCCATGAATAAGAAGTACAAGCTGGAAAAGAAGAAGAGGGACTACACCATCTCCAGCATCAAGGGCAAAGAATTACGCGTGGTGACCCAAATCCTTGCAGGAAAGGTTATGTGCAAGTGTTGTGCAGATGAAGTACTTGCGTCGTTGGTAGCATTATCCGAGGAGTGAATGAAAGGGTCCCAGTTTAACTAGTCTGAGTTCCTCTACAAGGGGTTTTTAGAGGATTCCCATGAAGATTAGGAGTAAGGAAAACCATTCCACTATGCATGGCTTCTGCTATCTGTAGAGCTATAAAAAGGGTCTTTTTCACCTCTAGTTACCTCACATTAATATGTCAATCTGGGATCGTCTTGTTATTTGAAAGGGTGTCTTAGTTTGAGGCTTAGCATTTGCCAGAGTAATGCTTGTAGTACAACTATTTAAAAGCTACGCAAGTAAATTAATGCAGATCTACAACTTAACTACTTCAAAAGACTAAATCACACCAAGTATTGCATCAACCAAAGGTTCGGCAACAATAACCCATCCGTTTCATAACTGATGAGAATAGATCAGAGGTCTAGGGGCCAAATAGCAGATGCTGGGCTCACTAAAGCTTGGGATCGTTCTTAATGATTAGAAATGAAATAGTAGATAAAGGAAATGGCAATGAAATGGAACAGCACATCAGCCAAGGGCTTCGTAGCAATAACACATCCCTTTCATAGCTGATGGGAGCAGATCAGAGGTCCGAGGACCAAGTAGTAGATGCTTGGGTCCACTACAGCCTAATTCTATCCTCAAGAAACAACAAATTAGCAATCTGCAAAATGGAACAACAAATTGAAATGGAAAAGAAAATAAATGGAACAGCAAGTAAATGGAACAACAAATAAATGGAACAACAGTTCAAGAATAGAACAACAATCAAAATAAGCAATAATCGAGTTCTTTAAGCTGCAACTCTATCTAACCATGCCAATCAAAACACCAATCCCTCAATCTTATATGATGGAGCAATACGATAAAACCTTAGAAACACACCATACTTAATTTGCTTATGTTAAAACGCATACGATTGCATCTCACAATAAAAAATAGTCACATTCGATAACCATGTGAAACATACCTTTCCAGATGACTTGTTATAATGAAAAACACAATCGTGAAGAATTCTGTAATAAAGTAAAAATGTCCTGTAGGGATTAATCAATACTTAAAGAGTTGGTAAAATAACATAGCATCGATATAAAGTTCAAGAACACGAAATGAGTTAATTACAACAGAGCATGTAATAGAATATTCTCAAAACACAACAAATTACCAGATTACGTCTATGAACAAACCACATGGAAACCATGCGTAATAATACAAGAGCAAGTGTCCTCCAGGGTCAGTCCCTTAGCCTCTAGGGGTACACCTCTTAAGATAGATCCAGGCTCAAAGATAAAAGTTGAACAAGTCTGTATTAAAGCATGCAATAAAATTACAGGAACTCAAGTCTTCAATAGAACATAAAGATCATAGTCCTCATATTTCTTGAAAGAAAACTACACACCCGTAACCAACAGTGCTATCCCTTTTATAGGAGAAATGGCAGAGACATCTAGATACAGAAATAGGTAAAACAACGATCCCTCAGGATCTAAGATCCTGAGGGATTCGCAGAATCATTAATGCTGCATTACTTCTTCCTTCTTACGTTCCGTGTTGGTATCTCCGCGTCCTTTCTTGGGTTGATCCGTTTTGATCTGGTTCACTTCCAATCTTCCGTCAAAGGGACAGCAGTTAACTCATCTTTATATTTACTTTTGGAATGGCCACCTTCCTCTTCTCCACCCTCCTGCACATAGAAACTATGATTATCAGTGCTTCTCATTAATCTTTCGTGTTTCGTTATAAGTTCTTATCATTATCTAAGTTTCCCATACAAAAGGCTTTTGAGTTTTCATGAAAAGATACCAAAATGACCATCAAAACATACCTTCCTTGGTACTTCACACACCCCCCAGCTTACCCTTTTTCATGGCCTCATGAAAACATTGTAGTTGACATGCAGAGCATTGAGGGAGTAGGCTGGAGATGGAATCTCGTGTGGGGGCCTACACCCATGATGCGAAACTAGATGATCAAAGAAATGGCTTGTCTAGCCCTCGGACATCTCATACAGGGGTTGGTATCTGGGTGCAGGATGCCAAATGATTGGACTCCGCAACCTATATCCTAACCAGGATGGCCCTTCCCTCAAAACAATTTAACCATAGAGGGGGAATCGGTTAGCAGCAAGCTTGAAATTTTCATACTTAAATGGCTCTCTGAGCTGAATGTTCGGATTAGATACTCGATATCGAAATTTAGCTGCTTCAATGGCAAGGTCTTTGATAGAAGCAAAGAACTCAAGCCCTTGTCGAATGATTGATTCATGCATGGGTCCTAGTGCTTCAATCACCCCTGGAGTCCTCATGAGATTTCTATGACTTCTCCATAACTGTTTTGGGTCTCTAGGCTCAGCTCTTACCCATAGATCCAATCTGTTTTCTTGTCTCTGAAATGTGTTGTAGGCTTTAAGCCATTTAGTTTGATTGACTGCAAATGAAATGAATGCTTGTAATTGAATGTCTCCAACAAAAGGGCCAGGGTTTAGCTCGGTCTCTTGTTCTAGTACAAGGTTATGCAGATAAAATTCACACAATAACCTTTGTACTTTTACCCCATAATGCTTATAGCAGTTTATAAAATCATCTATAGTGTTAATTTCTATGGGAGCACCTGCCCTAATGGCCTTAATTTTCAATTGTGAGTATCTTTCCATTAGAAACAGGGCATAATTTTTGGCAGGGGCTCTACATGCTAGGGCATCATTGTACAGAGCACACAAGGTATCCATTTGTTTAATAACTACATCTAATCTACGGGTTACCTTGGCAACTTTCTCTTGCCCCTTTCGCCATCCTTCAAAGGCTTGGCTTTCTGACAGGTTGACATTCCTTAACTGATGCTATAATTCCTCATACTTTTCATGGGGGACCGTTTGCTCCCTGAGCTTTTCTGCTTCTTGCTGGGCCTGCTTCAAATGATGGTGAAGGGTTCCTTTTTTGGGTCCTTTTCCCATGCATCCGTGGAGGCTGGGAGTTTTACTTGGACTTTCTTATTACGCTGTTTTGAATTCATAACCCTTATTACTCCCGAAGGTGGTGCCTTCGTCTGAACCACCTTATCATCTTTTTCAACTTTAACACGAACTCCAGCCCACTGCTGTTCCTTTTCAAATGGAACAGTAGTTTGTTCTTCTGTTTCAATTGGAATAGCAGTTTGTCTTTCTTCTTCATTAGGAACAATAGTTTGTCTTCTGTCAGGGTTTTGCTTAGTGGAACGGCTCCCGGTTCTTCGCCTCTTATTCTTACGGGGTCTTATTGGCGTGGCCGAAATTTTTCTTGTTGAGGTCCCTACCCCCCTTTATCTTTCTTTTAGAAGCCTAATCTGCTGGCAAAGCCTGATTATCACGTTTAACAATGTCCCTTTTTCCTTTTGTAATTCCCTTATTTCCATCAACTTCTCAGAAAGAATAGCTGACTGTTTGCTGTGGGTTGGAGTGTGGCTAATTTCCGGATTTTCTTCTTGAGGTGGCTGATCCGGGGTAAGAACCTTACTTGGCTCTGTTGTTTCTTGGGCTAATTCCTCGTCTGCCCTTATTTCCTCTAGACTCTCCTCTAGTGCTTTTTGACTAGGGACGGGCTGTTCCTGCCCGACATTTTCTATTACCTTTTCATCATGGATGGGTGAAATTTCTACTTCTGCTTCTTTCGTATGCACTTCCTTTGGTGCAGTTTTTTCCTGGGTTTCTTCTTTGGCCTAGAGGTTTGATGGACTCAGGGGTTGGCCATACTCACCCATATTGGCCAGAATATTGGCCAATTCATCTTCCCCTATCGGGTTCTGTACTAGGCTTCCTCCCTACTGTTCCATTCCTTCCTCCTGCTCGGGCTGCTCAACTTCTTCTTTCTCGTCTCCTTCTTCTTCATCCTGTTCTTCTTCTTCTCCTGTTTCTATTTCTGTTGACTCTTCTTCGTCTTCCTCTTCTGTTTCTGCCTCGGCGGACTGCTCTGTTTCTCTACTGTTTTCTTCTTCTGCCTCTGTACTTGTGGACTGTTCTACGTCCTCGTGACTTTCTTCTTCTGTACCTGTCTCTGTTGACTACTCATCTATAATCTATATTTCTTGGCTCGTGCGAGCCTGGGGTTTCTTTAGCTCTACTTGTAACCATGCAAGACGTGCCGACTTTCTACGTTTTGCTAGTTTTTCAGATGTACCAGCGTCGGGTTGTTTCTCAAGTTAATTTTTAGCCTGTTTTTCAGCTTGCACTTCTGTGCAAGCGTCCTTCTTTCATTTCTCAGGGTGTTGGGGTGTGCTATCAATTTTTTTTCGTTTTTCTGGGCGTTCAGATGTGGCCGTCCCTTTATTAATAATATCAATTAGTTCTTTCCAGCTGTAATGCTGCTGGGTAATACTATGGTTTACTATCAAGCGAATTAATCCATGGTGGCTAACCATAGATTCTTTGTGTTGTGCCTTTTTCATACTTCGTGCCACATCATGCAATAGCAAATTAAGCAATGCAGGTAAATTCACAGAACATTTTTGTTTTAAGACAGCTAGGAGTTTTAGATGTCGTGGTCTTACCACGTCTTTTCTAACCTCGCAAGTAATGTAGCTCTGGACAATTTTCGCCAATTCCACCAATGGCTCTCCTAGCGTTGCTGGTAGCACCCCCTTTCCTCGAACTGTTAAACTTTGGCCTTCTTCCTGAAAGATTTCCACAATCTTCTGCAGCCTTTCCTTCTTTATTGTCCATATTGGTCCTGTGGCCAGTAGTCCTGTGACTTTTTCTATTATATCTTTCGTGACCTCTATTCGTTTTCCTCTGATTGTCGAGTGTTCTTTCTATAGGTTTTATAAAAATTCCTTCGCCGCAGTTTCATTAGACTCCTTCAGGCGGTTGAGGTAGGTCAACCATCCTGCTTTCTTCAGGATTCTTCGGGTTGCAGCTGAGATAGACAATGTTTGTGGTTCTCTGCGGACTGACGTTCCACCATGGCTTCACTTGAAAATTCTCAAAGGAACAGAAATTGTTCGTTAAGACGTAGAGAAGTTGGTGGCGTGTTTCTCGTTCAAATTCAAATGCAACGGCGTATGCAATGGAAATAACTTCGAACAACGATTCATGCAGAAGAAAACAAAAATGGCAAATGATCATACCATTGAGCCGTGCTCTGCTCGAGTACAAGATCTTCTTGAATAACGGACTGACACATATTCTGGGGAATGATGAGGCTACTTCCCCCCCCCCGCAATATGATAGGCTGTCCCAGCCGTCAAATAAAGGAGCAGCGCCTGCTTCTTCCGCGAGGCCTTTATGGAACAGCTTATGAAAATATGCCATGTCTCCAAAAACAGCGTATTACTGAAATCGAGGTAAAAAGTTAGATCGCTTTTAATGCGTAAGCGACTGTGGTGAGTTGATGGAAGTTTGGGGATAAGACATTTGCCATAATTAGCGAGCCCCATGCAGTCACTGTCACTAGCTCCATAATGATTGGCGGTAATAAATAGTCATGCGGTATATGGTTGGGTAATTAAATTATCACGTTATAAGATACAAAGGTTATAATTTCCTTACCCATTGGTGTAAAGATTACGACTTCAATACCATTAACAGAGCTCTGCTGCCGACAGGTGTCCATAACCTTGGCAGAGTTGTTTATTTCACCCCGGGAACCATAGTCCTTTGTGTATGCGAGGAAGTGTTATGTGATGTCAAAACTGTAGGCCACTATGCAGGCTTGGTAACCAGTTAGTCATAGTGCGATTCACGAGGAAGGAGCGAATAGTGGGCAGGTCGGCTCGTGGTGAGACGTCCTGTTCCAAGGGTTATTTATTTATTTTGATATACCTCTTGGACCATTTCCCGGGTGTGGTGGCCCTATTGGGAATGCCACTTCGCTTCCATCCTGATGATCATGGTAGGCTAGCTTGTAATGAGACTCCCTATCCTGCAATTTGACAAACTGCTTTGCTTATTTGTTTTTTCTTGGTTTTAATAGAGAACCTTTCCTGTTTATACACAAAAGGGTGGTTCAACACTCCTTAAGAGTAGGAATGGTGGAAGAAGTCTTAAAATCCCAATAGGAAGGTATAGACTCTCTGATCTTATTGACGAATGATAATCAAAATAGATAAAAGAATTAGCATGATAGAGATAACCAATCAAAACAGAGTTAGTGAAACAATGGCAACAAAAGGTGATAAGCATATATTTTCCTTAGGTCCTTTCGTCAATTCAGGGCAGTTACTTATAAAGATAGCGATTTGTGACTTACCGATTTCTGTATACTGTGCTTTTGTTTTCATCACATAAGTAGATAGCTGTATTCAAAAAGACTCGAAAGATCATCAACATTCTACATCCTTGAGAAGGAACAAGTTATTTCAATTCTTATGAGTAGTGCTTTTTCAAGGAAGGGCACAACAATGGTTGCTCGTTTGGAGAAAGGAGCAGTGGGAATCACTGGTGTCGTTCAGTAAAATCAAACAAGTGCCTGTTCCTTTGGAAAAAGACCGGCAGAAATCAAACAATGTTGTTTCTTGCGGAGACAGCAAAAACACACAAATGTTGTTCTTTTTGAGAAAGGAACATCAAAAATCACAAGTGCTGTTCCTTTTGAGAAAGGAACAACAAAAATCACAAGTGTTGTTCCTTTTGAGAAAGGAACATCAAAAATCACAAGTGTTGTTCCTTTTGAAAAAGGAACAACAAAAATCACAAGTGTTGTTCCTTTTGGAAAAGGAACAACAAAATCACAAGTGTTGTTCCTTTTGGAAAAGGAACAGCAAAAATCACAAGTGCTGTTCCTTTTGGAAAAGGAACAACAAAAATCACAAGTGTTGTTCCTTTTGGAAAAGGAACAGCAAAAATCAAAACATGCTGTAAAAAATAATATATATATATATATATATATATATATATATGTACAAAAATAATTCTAACAATTATATACAAATTGTAAAGAAAAGTAAACTTCTTAGTGAGTTACTAGTGGAGGAAACTTGCCTTCCTCCCGTAAGATCTCCATATCTGAATCTTGGCGTAATTGTTGGCAAAAGGACTCTCGGGTAAGTGGTTTGCGATAGAGACAGACTCGATGGCCGTTCGCCTTAAAGGTATACCCAGAACCATCAATGGTAATCAGTGTGGGGATACCATTGTCATGTACTTTCTGAATTTCATATGGTCCCAACCAATGAGTCTGGAGTTTCTCGGGGAAGTCCTGAAATCTAGAGTCATATAAAAGAGCCCAGTCTCCTTCATGGAAGACTCTGTTTTTGATGAGAGCATCATGCCACTTAGCTCTTTGCTGCTGTATCAGGGCAGTATGTTGAAGTGCAGAGAGTCTAACTTCATCCAGCTCATTAATCTGTTGAAATCGATTAGTTTGCGCCTCGGTTAAGTCTAACCCCACTTCTTGTGTTGTTCTTAATGTCTGGATTTCAAATTCTATAGGAAAGATAGGTTGTTTTCCAAACATGAGCTGGTAAGGTGAGTGGCCAGTGGTGCTTCTCCATGTTGTTCTATAAGCCCACAGTGCTTCTGGTAGTTTGGCAGCCCAATCGCGTCTATGTGATGCAACTGTTTTAGTTAGAATTGTTTTTATTATCTTTTTGCTGCTTTCTACATGCGCATTTGCCTGCGGGTGATATGGGGTGGTCATTTTATGCTGAACATGATAATTGTTGAGTGTTGCCGCTATTTTGTTTCCAGCAAACTGTGGCCCTCCATCCGTGATTATCTCTCTAGGGAGGCCATAGTGCACAAATAGATGGAGCAGGAACTGTATAACAGATTCTTTTGTAGCTCTGGAAAAGGCTTCTGCTTCAACCCACTTGGTGACATATTCTGTTGCCACTAGAATGTATGTTTTCTGGTTTGATGGTGGGTTGATTGGCCCCACGAAATCAAGGGCCCATCGCTCAAATGGTTCAATGACTAACTGTGGTTTCAAGGGCATATCATCTGAGTGACTAGGGCGTCCCGCCCTCTGGAAACTATCACATGCTTAGGCAAATTTTTTTGCATCTTTAAAAATTGTGGGCCAATAATACCCTGTATGTAACACTTTATGTGCAGTCCTGCGATTAGCAAAATGTCCACCACATGGTTGGTCATGGCATGCTTTCAATATATCAAAGATTTCATCTTGTCGAATGCACCTCCTGATTTGCATGTTTTCCCCTGTGTGAAACAATTAACCTCCAATCCAGGAAAATCTAGTACTTCACTGGACAATCTACTTTTGCTCATTAGGGGTTAGATGTTTTGGTAACTTACCTACTGCTAGGTAATTGGTGACATCAGCATACCAGGGTGTTTGAACAGCAACAACAAAGAGATGCTCATCCAGAAACTGATCTTCAACTACTGCTGCATCGACTGGTTTTGGCATTCTTGAGAGGAAATCAGCTACCAGGTTTTCTTTTCCAGGTCGATCCTTGATTGTAATGTCGAACTCCTGCAATAAAATCAGCCATCTGGTTATTCTGCCATTTGTGACAGGTTTATTCGCTAAATACTTTATAGCAGAATGATCTGTGTACAAGATAACGAGATATCCAGTGATGTAATGTCTGAATTTATTGATACCATGTATAACAGCTAGAAATTCCTTTTCAGTTACAGTATAATTTAATTCAGCAGGGGATAGATTTTTGCTAATGCAATAAATGGCGTATGGTTTTCTATCCTCCTCCTGGCCAAGGACCGCTCCAATGGCTGTATCTGAGGCATCGGATGATATCTGGAATGGAAAATCCCAGTTTGGTCCACGAAGGACTGGGGTTGTAGATACAAGCTTTTTCAGGTCATTGAAATCACGTTCACATTTCTCTGTCCAAAGGAAATCAATATTACCATTTAGTGCATACAATGGTGCAGAAATACGTGAATAATGTTATATAAATCTTCTGTAATAACTAGAGAATCCAAGAAAGCTACGTACCTCTGTTTGAGTAGTAGGAGTAGGAATAAGCAAAAGTATTTGGATTTTGGCTGGGTCTACCTGAATGTCGGCTGCTGAAATATAGTGTCCTAGAATAAGTCCTTTTCTCATCATCATGTAGCATTTTTCATGGCTTAGACAAAGCCTGGTAGCTATACAACGTTGTAGGACTTTTTCTAGTGTTTCCAATGCTGGATCAAACTCCTCCCCGTACGGAGTGAAATCCTCCATATATACTTCCAATCCTTCATTTATTAGATCTGCAAATATGCTAAGAATAGCCCTTTGGAATGTGGCAGGGGCATTACATAAACCAAAAGGTAAAACTCGGTAGGAAAACGTTCCCCAAGGACAAGTAAAAGTAGTTTTATCCTGATCTTCAGGGGAAATCTGTATTTGGTTATACCCACTGAAGCCGTCAAGAAAAGAAAAGAATTTCTTGCCTTCCAAAGTATCCAATACTTGATCAATGAATGGGAGAGGAAAGTGATCTTTCTGTGTTACTTTGTTTAGTTCTCTATAGTCCACACATATTCTCCCCTTCCCATTCTTTTTCGGTACCACCACAAGCAGGGAGACCCATTTACTATCAGAGATAGGGTAGATGAAGTTAACATCTAAAAGTTTTTGGAGCTCAGCTTTTACTACTTCTTTTAGATGAGGGTTTAGTCTTCTCTGAGGTTGTCTAATAGGTTTTGCATCATTTTATATGTACATGTGGTGTGTACACAATTGATGATCAATTCCTTTCATATCGGGGTAATCCCATGCAAATGCATCTTTATATTTTGTTAAAATATGGATGAATTTTGTTTCTTGTTCCGGTGTAAGGTTGGCATTAATGTTTAAGGTCTTCCCAGGTTCGATTTCTACTATTTTACTATGTGCAACTGAAGTGACACAGATTGTATGGTCATGCACATCTTTTAGAGGTTCTTCTTCTACTTCATTATCAAATGTTGCTTTTATCATATGACACTAGGTACGAGATGTGAGTTCAGTTTGACTAATAAAGTCACTGATGGCATCATCTTCTATTTGATTTTTGAACTCTAGCGCCTCTTGTATAGTTAATGGAGATCTAATGTTGTCAGTAAGATATGATACAGGGTGCCTATTAGTTTGATTATTGTGATGCTTGGCTGTGTTGGGCGATATAGTACTAAGTTTTTAATATCTGCCCTCTTAGTTATGATCATGTTTCCTTGCCAATAGCCAATATAGGCATCAACAGTAGCGAGCTAAGGCCTTCCTAAGATCAATGGATGTCCATCTAGTTGGGTTTTAGGGTTTATTATTAGAAAATCGGTTGGGTATTCCTAGGAATCAACTGAGACCATAACATCATGCAGTATGCCTTCTGGTCTAACCACATATTGATCAACCAATTCTAGCAAAGTTGAAGTGGGTTATGCGGATGTAATTCCTAACTTTGGCAAGTGGAAGTGGTCAATATATTAATTGCAGCTCCAAGATCACCTAAAGAATTGGTTAAGGTTTTTCCATAAATTTGAACAATTACTATTGGGTTACCTGGGTCTTCATATTTAATAGGTGTTTGCTTTCCTGATAATAGGTCAGATAAAGTGCCGACTACTTGAACTATTGGATTATCTATTACATTCCTTCTTGGTCTTTTTATGCACAATTCCTTGATAGTTTTAGTGTATATCAGGATATCCTGAATGGCCTGAAGGAATGGGATTTTTATGTACAAATTTCGTAATTCTCCCAGAATGTCAAACTTAGGTTGCTGTATAGGTCGAGGTATAACTAAACATTCTGGGAATGGAAGAGAGGATGTAGTTGATTGATTCTGAATTTGTTGTCTGTTTTCATCCTCTTCTTGTGATAGTTGTTCTCTAGGTAACTGATCTTCAATCTGAACTGTTTTGTTTCCCTCTATTTGAATAATACGCCCAGATCGTAGCTGCAGATCATTGCACTCCCTGAGATTGGGTCCTCCTTCTAGTGTTTCTAAAATTTCGAGTGCTTGGACCGGTCTATTATTTGGATTGGGATTGGGCTGGGCTGGGAGTTGGGGTCTGAGATTAGATTAGGGCTTTTGTTGTAAAGTTGGCAGTGTAGGTTGAGGGAAAGGAATGTTTCCTACTGGCTGCTATGTTGTTCTCTGCCAGTTATTCTGCCAGACTGAACTTTGTGAAGTGGGGGGATTCCATTGTGGTGGATATGGGTTGTTCTGCCAGTATGGTGGGGGATAAGGAGGATTCGACTAGCCAGATTGGCTTGTCTGATTTAGCCACGGGTTTGCAGAAGGGTACGACTGTGACGACCAATTTGGAAATGGGGGTTGAAACTGACTTTCCCATGTATTATACTGTTGAGTATTGTACTACGGATACTAAAAAGAAGAAGCTGGGTCTGAAAACATACCAGTTTGTCGTGGCTGCCACTGACGACGCTGGTTAAGTAGATATACTGCCTCTAGTTCTTCTTCTACTTCCTTATATACCGCTTTCAATCCAGGTAATGAGGGACAATTTTCCGTAGAGTGGTCCCTTGTACAAATGGTGCATGTCTAAATTGTATCTAATGGACACTCCTTATGGCTATGCTTCTTCCTACACCTGGGGCAGAAGATTGCTAAATTCTGTTCTGCCTCCATTTGCTTCTTCTTAGCCTGCAAAACATCCAATTGTGTAGTCAGTGTTCCTAGTATATCAGTTTTAAAATTTTCAAATAAATTCCCAATTTCCACACGTGTTACTCCTTCTGATGAAATTTTGTTTTCCCGTGCAAATTGATAATGTTATGCTGGTTTGATTCGTGTACTGCCTCTCAAACTCCTGATACATAAATCAATTATGTCAGCAAAACTTTCCTGATATATATCCCCTTTCCCCATAATGTTTAATGTTTCAATCCACTGCTCTTTCATGCCCCTTATTAATGTTGTTTTCAACACATTGTTAGGCAAATGCAACGACGCATAAGGGGATCTTTGCAGATTATACTGGAAATGTTCCATGTATTCCTCTAATGTTTCATTTGGTCTAGCTATCATCTGAAATATTTCATCTTTTAGTTCTCTAGACCTACAGTAATCTTGATATTTCTTTAGGAAAGATTCTTTCATTTGTTCCCAGTTATTTAAAACTTGACCACCTAATCCCATAAACCATCTTAAAGCTGCCCCTTTCAAAGTGGAGGGGAATAATTTTAGTTTCTGGGGGTCATTGGTGTAATCATATCCCCTGCATAACACATCAAATTCGAATAAGAATGCATCAGGGTCCTCTGATGTAAGTTCGTGAAATGTAGGAATGTGTTGAAGGGGGATTGCTTTCATAGGAGCATTTCCTGTGGAATCCACTATGGGGTATTGTAATGTGGAGGTTTGGGTGTTTTGTGGATTTTGAGCCATTGGATCAAATATATTCCAATAACCTTCCGGAAGATCTAAGAGGGTATTCCTAGGTTGAGGAGGAATGTTTTTAACAGGAACAATTTTAATAGCACTTCCTTTATCTGGAATTTTCATCTGAGAAAATAGGGTGTCTTCAATAATAATTTTTACCGTGCTCCCCTTGTATGGGCTATGTAATGGTTGAGTTATCCTAGGAGGAGATCTTGGCTCTCCAATTTCCCCTGTTTCCCCTTCTCCTTCACAAAGATTACTTAGGTTCCCTTCCTGCAGTCGTTCTGGAATAGAATTTTCAATTTCTTGAAAGTCATGTTCGTCAGTCTGACTATGCACCTCAGCAAAGGCTTCAAATGGTGAGCCTGAGGCCTGAAGGGAACTAGTAGGTTGTTTGGAAGTAACTTTCCTGGGTCGTACTGAAGGCTGAGATTTGGCTTTCTTATAGATTTCGTCTATGTATGTCGATCGACCAAGGGTCACCGGTCCCTTAGCTTTTTCTGATTTTGGTAATGGTTTGAGATTTTTCTCTGGCTTTTTCTGCTTAGTCATGCACTCAATTTAACTACCAAATTTTAAGCAGATAACATCAAATCTGTAGGAAAGCGGGCAAACGAGCATTTACATGCTCCGCACGTAGGTTTTTACCTTCCATTTTCAAAACCCAATTCTTCCCTAGCAGGTTCGTACACTACCCTAGGAAAGACAAATGGCTACACTCCTTCCCCAACAACGGCGCCAAAATGGAGAGCTATAAAAAGGGTCTTTTTCACCTCTAGTTACCTCACATTAATATGTCAATTCGGGATTGTCTGGTTATTTCAAAGGGTGTCTCAGTCTGAGGCTTAGCATTTGCCAGAGTAATTCTTGTAGTACAGCTATTTAAAAGCTACGGAAGTAAATTAATGCAGATCTACAACTTAACTGCTTCAAAGACTAAATCACACCAAGTATTGCATCAGCCAAAGGTTTGGCAGCAATAAACCATCCTTTTCATAACTGATGAGAATAGATCAGAGGTCTGGGGGCCAAATAGCAGATGCTAGGCTCGCTACAGCCTGGGATCATTCTTAATGATTAGAAATGAAACAACAGATAAAGGAAATGGCAATGAAATGGAACAACACATCAACCAAGGGCTTGGTAGCAATAACACATCCCTTTCATAGCTGATTGGAGCAGATCATAGGTCTGGGGACCAAGTAGCAGATGTTGGGTTCACTACAGCCTAAGTCTGTCCTCAAGAAACAACAAATTAGCAATCAAGAAATGGAACAGAAAATTGAAATGGAACAGCAAATAAATGGAACAGCAAGTAAATGGAACAGCAAGTAAATGGAACAACAAATAAATGGAATAGCAGTTCAAGAATAGAACAGCAATCAAAATAAGAAATAACCGAGTTCTTTAAGCTGCAACTCTATTTAACCATGCCAATCAAAACACCAATCCCTCAATCTTATATGATGGAGCAATACGATAAAACCTTAGAAACACACCATACTTAATCTTCTTCTGTTAAAACGCATACGATTGCATCTCACAATAAAGAATAGTCACATTCGATAACCATGTAAAACAGACCTTTCTAGATGACTTGTTATAATGCAAAACACAATCGTGAAGAATTCTGTAATAAAGTAATAGTGTCCTGTAGGTATTAATCAATACTTAAAGAGTTGGTAAAATAACATAGCATTGATATAAAGTTCAAGAACACGAAATGAGTTAATTACAAAAGAGCATGTAATAGAATATTCTCAAAACACAGTAGATTTCCGGATTACGTCTATGAAAAAACCACATGGAAACCACGCGTAATAATACAAGAGCAAGTGTCCTCTAGGGCCGGGCCCTTAGCCTCAAGGGGTACACCGCTTAAGATGGATCCAGGCTCAAAGATAAAAATTGAACAAGTCTGTATTAAAGCATGCAATAAAACTATAGGAACTCAAGTCTTCAACAGAACATAAAGATCATAGTCCTCATCTTTCTTAAAAGAAAACTACACACCCGTAACCAACAATGCTATCCCTTTTATAGGAGAAATGGTGGAGACATCTAGATATAGAAATAGGTAAAACAGCGATCCCTCAGGATCTAAGATCCCGAGGGATTCGTAGAATCATTAATGCTGTGTTACTTCTTCCTTCTTCTGTTCCGCGTTGGTATCTCCGCGTCCTTTCTTGGGTTGATCCGTTTCAATCTGGTTCGCTTTCGATCTTCCGTCAAAGGGACAGCAATTAGCTCGTCTTTATCTTTACTTTTGGAATGGCCGCCTTCCGCTTCTCCACCCTCCTGCACATAGAGACGAAGATTATCAGTGCTTCTCATTAATCTCTCGTGTTTCGTTATAAGTTCTTATCATTATCTAAGTTTCCCATACAAAAGGCTTTTGAGTTTTCATGAAAAGATACCGTAATGACCATCGAAACATACCTTCCTTGGTACTCCACACTATCTATAGTGCTCATGGCAGGGGACTTACCAGAGGATAGTCAATTCCCCATAATTGACAGGGACCTACCAGAGGCCACAAAGTACAATTTTCTCTGGGCCACGAAGGATGCCAATAGGATCCACGACAGTAAAATATTCTTAATGTTCGTGGAGATGAACCTTAGAATGAGGATCAACTGTAAGCTGCGGTTGTTTCCCACTGTCTACAACAGCCTACAGAGTTTTGCAAAATTCAAAGTGGACATCCACAACATTTATATCAGAGCGCGTAAGGACCCCACCAAATAGTGGATAAAGCTACCCTTCATAGCCACAGATGAAATCATTTTTAACGTACTAAAGGCATGGCCACTAGAATAGCATGCCCCAGACATCGCAGAGCTCAAGAAGTCAGCAAAACAAAGAAACAAAGATGAGACCAAGCTGCACATCGCACAATTGGCGAAAAAGTGAAAGAAGAAAGCAATGACAGTAGAAGTGCGGGCGGCGTGGGATTCTGCACAACAAGAAAATGAGTAGGAAAAGGCCGCAGCAGCAACAGTAGCATAGGAGGCATCTGCAAAGGTGGGTGAGGACTAAACTATGCCTTTACATGGGTAGAAGCAGAGGAAGTGGAGACAAAAGAGGGAGGCATGGACCCACAAACAACATCAACACAGTTGAAGCTCCAACAACCAACTAAGCAGACAAGGTCGCATAAGAAGATCAAGGTATCGAAGTTGTCTATTGACCCGATGTTTCTGGGAAAACTAGTGTATTTTTGATCTGCTAGTCCCACTAAGATTGGTATCTATCTTAGAAACAAACAATCAAAGCACTTTGCAATTTCCTTTATGTATGACAGATAAGAGAGAATAAAAGGGACCAACCTAGATCTTCTGCTTGACTCCTTGCTTGATTTCTCTCTCCCTTGATAGAGCCTGCAACTCCTCGCCTACCTATCCCACTTAGAGAATACCTATAGAGACAAAGTAACAAAACACCATCAAAGCATCTCGATCTATAATGTCATAAACAATGCAGAATCGGAAATACATTGATCATACAATTGCATTCACAAATAACAAGATTCACAAATACACGATTGTATGGAGGAAAACTCAAAGAACTTTATTAATAGTAGAAGGGAGAATTACAACCCAGTTGTTTGATCTAGCATCATCCTCCCAGGATCAAATCCCTCTTCACCTCGTGAAAAGCAAGATCACCCAACAACACAATGTTCCATCTCAAAGATAAACCAACAACACTTCCCTACAAATTACAAAATTCCAGCCTCTAGATCTCTTAGATGAGGGATCCATTTATAGATGTCTACAAGGGTGTGAGTTAACTCTAGGTTTTTGATTAGTGTCATTCCACTGATGGTTCTTGGTTCCACTTGGAGATTTCATTGATCTCTTACTCATCCCTGGGAGAATTCGGAGAGGCAAGTGTCATAGGAGAAGTTTCTAGAAGATTCCATGAGCATCCACTTAGCAAATTGTCTCAGCCATTTTTCCATTCTAACTTATCACACCCTACAGAAGGCCTCTTCAGTATGCATTGCACCTGGCTAGTGTAGGAGCCAGTATGCATTGGACCTTGACAATGGGGCAGTCAATATGGTCCAGTTTTGGCCAGTTTTGAGTGGTTTTTCACGTGGAACTTCTGGGAAATGATGTAATCAGTTCACCATGATCCTTTATGGTATGAAAAAAACTTTTAGGGGTTAAATATCCCTTGGTTTATCTACATATGTGATTGGGGTTGAAGTTCCCAAATATATCTATAATATTTTCCCCCTAAAGCATGAGATCGTAAATATTTTGATGTCGGGTGAAATGCTTTATCATGAGGATCCGAGGAATTCAAGCTGGAAGGTGACCTATATAAGATACAATACAATACATGATCATCATATTATTTTCATGATCTAGCTGAGGCAGGCATTCCCATGCTCAACTTTATAATTTCATTTCCATGTACATAGAACAGATAATCGTCTGCAGTTGCAGACTAGAGATTCTTCATATGAAGGGTAATTTTCCCTAGCTTGGATGACCATCTATGCATCTTCTATGTACATTTGATGTCTTTATATTCCTAAATATATCGTAGCCTGGATGAATGAAACTAGATCCAGGGTCTTCAAACTTGTTCAATCCTCACCTGATGTACAAGTCAATCCATGTGAAAAGATGTCCTGAAGTCAAACATGGAAAGACATTGCCTCATTACCAGCTAATGATGTGAGCTGTTAACAAGCGTCAGAGGAATCACTGATAATGTTAATGACCCTCAAGGTACTACAGTAAAATTCATGTGGTGTGAATATATGATCCAATGTTGAACACCACGCAAAATCTTTTGGTCAAAGGTCATTAATGTAAACCTGTCGCTGGAAGTGAGAAAATTTCCATTGAGGCATGCAAGCTTCAAAGTACTAAAAGGGTTGTTTCTAAGTCAAATTCTTGGATAATGAGGTGACGTCGACTAGAAGTGACCCGTCATAGGAGGGCCTTGATGTAACACACATCTACGACACAAAACAAAGCAAATGATTTTCTGGAGGTGAAAACAATCTGATGATACAAGGTTGAGGAATGGCGGTCATGAAAAATGGAAGGTGAAGGTATCACAGTGGATGAGGCATTAGCTAGATGGTGAATTCTCTGCATGACTTCTCTTGAACATATCGGCGACACTGAGGTGGAATGGTAATGTTAACCCTAAAAGATGGATAGTACAGAGGACCAATGGTGATATGATCGGCGAACAGAATAACCCAACCCGACTCAATCATGGTGATGTAGTGAAAGTGTCATGTTCAAGAGTGACCTACTACCAATAAAATTCTTCAAGTTTTCTTCCCTTTTTCCCCAGTCATTGTTGACCAGTACCTCTTTATTTTTGTCAAGTTGGACGAGGTTAACATATGCTTTTTCTATAATTTTCCCTTCGGGAAAACCTGTCGCTATGTTTTAGCGAGCCTAGAGACAGTGAAACTCGTTCTTGTCTGGGCAGACAAATTTGTCCCTATTGTTTTAATGAATTTAATGAAAAGGATATGTCGGTCCTTTTCATGTTTAGAGAGTTTGAAAAGGGAAGAAAAGGAAACTCCAATGGTCCTTTTTCGTAGCATAATCCCTTAAGTCTGAAAAAGTATAAAATAATACGTAAGGGATGACTTTTCGATGATTTTAGCGAGCCAAAAAATATAAGCACTCGATATTTTATGGGATAATTCCTCAGGTCCAAAAGATTAAGATACATGAGGGATGGAACTTCCCCTTTCCTTAACGAGCTAGAAAGGCCAATAGCTCAACAATATTTTCATATTTAACGAGTCTAAAAAGAGTTTAAAAGAGACTCATTTTTTGAGGAACGGGTGGTGTTTTTGGGTAGTAACCAGTTCCAGGTAAGCTTGGAACTTCTCAAAACATGACGGTGTGAAGAGGGTGGCTAACAGAACCACTCATCGTAGCTGTTCCTCAAAAGGGTAAACAATCAAGTGGAAGCATATGGTCAACCAAAAGAATGGAGGTGATGGTAGAAGACAACCAAGGCTCAAAAGGTTGATAACATGGCAATCATAGAGGTTGTTTACTGAAGGCAGGTTTATTTTTTAATGAGCTTGAACCTTGTGTTAACATATTCTCAATAGCGGGTTTATTCTTTACTAAGCTTGAACCTTGCAGAAACATTTCTCATTAGCGGGTTTATTTTTTAATGAGCTTGAACCTTGCAGAAACATTGCTCATTGCAGTAGTTAAAGACGTTCAATTCACCATTTAACACTTTAGATACTTTCATCGATCATTCAACCTACTCAATTGCTCCATCAAATTGATTAGAAATACATATATATGCCCAAAAAATGAATTTAAAACTAACATTTTACTTGAAGTACGTGAATAGTAACATAAAAATTAGTTTACCTCTCATTTTTATTATTTCATCTCAAATTTGGGATTTTGGAGCTTTGGAGTGGTTTTCTCCCTCAAATTTCATCAGCTGATTTCGTGAGATCCGATGGAATATTATTTGTGCCGACAGGACCAAGTAGGAGCTAACCTTGAGCTCTTCATTTTCATTCCATCCTTTTCTGATTTTGAGCAAGTTTTTCCCTATTTCTAGGTCCTTGGGGTTTGAAGAACTAGTTCTCCATACATCACACCTGGCTTGCATCAAAAAGTGTGATGCATACTGAGCTAGACACTAGCCAGCCAGTATGCATCTCACCTTGCTCAAAGGCAGGGTGCAATGGGCAGAGAAGGGAAACTTTGCACAGTGATTTTTCACGAAAATTTTTCCTATTTTTGCTCAAAAATGGATCATAATTCATCTTTTGTTTGTGTTTAAGATATTTATTGAATCAAGATGGTCATCACATGGTGTGAACATGAATATGAAGAAGACGACATGATTGCCTTACATGATCAGGGCACAGTTACTGTGTTATGAAACTGTGGTTTACTCAAATTCTTCCGCATATCTAGCATGAGGCAACAAATCAGTTTGTTGCAGTATTTCCTCGATGCTTGGAATCCAATCAATGAGTTATTCCAAATTAGATGGAAATACATTCCATTTACAGTTGAGGATATCTATTTTCTGACGAGGTTATTGAGGCATGGTGTCCCTCTCTCATTATCAGGATCCACCCGTGGGTGTGAATCCATGAGCGATTATCTTTGCCAGTTTTGTAGAGATGGATCTCAGCCTAGCAAGGATGGCAAGATAAATATCCGAGATGTCACTGATCGACCCTTGAGGAACATTTTATTCACCTTTTCTAGATTGGCTGGTAGTGAAACTCTTCATTTGACAAACAGATCTTATATGTAGTGCGCGATGGAATGCCTGGAACCAAAGGTATTCAACTGGTGTGAGGCAGTACTTCCAGTCATAAAAGAATAGCTCTCCAAGGTAAAGAATGGAAGATCCAAGAATTTTAGCTATGGTTCCATCTTGACCGCTTTTTCCTTTGAGAAGATTCCACTGATGCAGCCTTAGTACATTTCACTAGGATTGCCAGCACCGAGGGAACCACAGATGCAGAAATGGGTTGATCTCATGGCCAGACATGCTAGTCATTCATAGATTTCCATTTTTGATGCCTGCTTTGAGTGGTTCTACCATCAGGAGATGGTCTTCACGGAGTATCCATACGTTGGGATGGATTTCTGAGGCAACCCAGATTTAGCTTTACTAGCTGGCGAGCAGTGGAATGTTATAGGTAAGATGATTTGACCATGTCTTTGTTTATCGGTTTTATAATGGTTTTGTGTTTTTAAATGTTATCGAGACTAATCAAACTCATATGTGCATGTAGATATTGGACCAGTGCGATCAGTGGCACGCCCACAGGTGGTAGCTGATGTTCCAGTAGGAGAGGCTGTAGGGAGGGTAGTCCTTCGTTATCTGGACATAGCCGAGACCCTGACAGCATTACAAGATTAGATTGAGGGTCTCATTCTTGGAATTTAAGATGTGAGGACCGATGAGTTACCTCTAAGGCTACAGCAACATACTATTGGTGTGTCAAGTTGATGGACTAGGCTCTTGCATATGATTGCACAGGCGGTGACATGTATTCACCAACACCATTAGTCTAGGGTGCTTTTCTGCATTTTTGAGTTTCTTGGTCATATGACTGATTTTGTCTTGGACACAAAACATTTTGTAAAAACTATAAACAGTTATATATTTTTTATTTTTGGAGTGTTATTTTGATTAAGTTATGCGATCCTGATGCAAATGTTAATGAAAATTCTTTTCTTTACAAATGTTGCAAATGTCTATCTAACACATAATTTGCTAATGAATCAGTTAATGTGTTTAAGTTTCTGGAAATGTGTTGATATTGAATGGAATCAAAATGTCTTTCCAAAATCATAACTCTTATGAACATACGATAAATAGCTGGGTTCCAAACTAAATCGATGCTCGTAAGCTGTAGAATGATGAGTTGTGAATCTAGCCTGACAATAAGTCAGTGTATGCCATGTGAAATGGGATTAGAGAGAAGCTTAATCAATGTGCTATATTCAGCGATGTTGTTCATTGATCAACCAATACATATCCATATGAAACTCACTAACTCGCCGCTTGGAGCAAAAATGGCCAAAGCTGCGGAAGATAGGTTTCGCATACTATGACTAGCTTTGTCGACATACCCAACGAATGATTCCAAAATTTCTGACATCTGCAACAAATGCAAAGTGGATTACCTAACCAAAATGACAACTATTGGTGAAAACAAAAATGCAACAAAAGCATAACTATAAAGAGATTACTACACTTAATAAAGCATAGTAACACTTAAGATACAACCCATTTCGGGGTTGCGACAGTGGAATCCCATCGTAATCTACTAGATCATAGGCTCCTTTTGCTAATACTCATTTAACAATGTAGGGGCCCATCCATAATGGTTCGAACTTACCTGCTCCCAATTTGTTGGACTCCTGATCGTAAAGCAAGACCAGGTCACCTTCTGAGAAGACATGAGGCTTGACATTTTTGTCAAATTGCTCCTTCACATGATTCTTATGAGCTTCGTTAGCCAATGTAGCAATGTGAAGGGTTTCATCCAAGTGGATTAGTTCCAAGAAATGAGCCTCTTCTTCCAAAGTTTTGGGAAGTAGGTCAATTGCGAGCTTGAAAGATGAAATTTTGCACTGAATGGGTAAGATAGCTTCCAAACCATACACCAATTGAAAGGGCGTAAATCTAGTCGCATTTCGTACCGATGTCCTATATGCCCACAAAGCCGAGTATAGGATTAAATTCCAGCTCCGTTTGTGGATTCCAATCATTCTCTGTAGCATGCGCTTCAAGACTTTGTTGATTTCTTCAACTTTTCCGTTAGCCTGTGGATAATATGGAGTAGAACTATCGTGGGATAGTCCTAATTTGGTGGTCAATTCAACCATCACGTGATTGTGAAAATGCGATCCATGATCTATGACTATAACCTATGGAACACCAAATCTAGAGACTACATGATTGAAAAAGAAAAGAGCAGCCATTTTGCTGTTGTTGTTTAATGTAGGCATTGCCTCAGCCTATTTTGTAAAATAATTGACAATGACTATTATATACCCATGCCCCCTAGCCAAAGTGGGGTTACATGTCATGAAATCTATGCCCCATTTTCCAACAGGCCCAACAACAACTACTGGATGCAGTGGTGTAAGTGGTAATCCAGTTTTTTGGTCGAAAATCTGACAAGCATGGCAACTTCTGATGCCAATTATGAAATCTTTGAATATAGTAGGCCATAAGTAACCAGATCGTAAGATCTTTTGTGCAGTAGCATAACTAGATAAATGCCCCCCACATGTTCCTGAATGACAATCATTCAGGACTTTTTCGGCCTCCTCATGCGTGAGGCACCTTCGAAGAACTGTATCAACACCATGATGGTAAAGTGTATGCTCGATGATCATGTAGTCTTTGGCTTGGTATCGAATATGCCACTGTTCAGAGTGAGAGGTGTTCGGCCTAAAGGTTTGGGTTTGGAGATAGACCAGTATATCTCCGTACCATGGATCGCTTGATGATATTAGAAACAAAGTTTCATCCACGATTGATGCTTTAGATGTTAAATTGTTGGACAAATATGGGAGGTCATAAATTAACTCCGCGAAGACTAGATATTTCTTTGATTTGGATTTGGTAAATTTCAGATCAAACTCTTGCAAAATGGCTATCCATTTGGAATATTTTCCCCTTAGTGATTGGCGTGACAGAATGTAGGTCA
>APFE030594357.1:39794-52684 GCA_000404065.3 Pinus taeda | reverse complement strand
AAATAAAATGGAATGTTTATAGAGACCTTCCCGGTAAAATGCAGGAGCAGTTTAAAATGATAAGGATAAACCTTATTATATCTTCCTTCACAGGTTAAATACTTCTGAATGCAGGTAAGAAGAAGAGCATAATGTTCCTTGAGATAGAACCTAGGCACTGCTTTTCTGTAATCCTCATTTACATATGCCTCTTTTAAGAACTCTTTACAGGGATTCCTATCAAATTTAAAATTCTTGAACCATTTTTCATGTCCTCTTGGTATCTCGGTTACAGTAGCTATGGCTTCTGGAGAAACCGATATCTCTAACATGGCAACCTTTGAATTCAAACCAGTAAAATTAAGCACAAATTCTTTTGTTACCTGTGCATGCCCTCCTTGTAGCTTTTTACAAAATCTCCAGCACCCGGCATCTTTAAACGCCTTCTTCACGCCTTCATATCTCAAGGTTATGTCCAGGCCTTCAGGTTCATTCCTTTGACATTTGCCAGACCTGTGCTCCTTTCTCTCCATCTTCACTTTGAAATCTTCATAGCCAAATTCTTACTCTGAAATCTTCACAGCCAAATCTTAACAGCTCCGGTCGAGATGGTGATACGGCAATACAACTCCTCTTTTTTTATTCAGCCTCGCTTGTAATCAGGCTTGCTTGAACAGCCTTGCTTGAAATTCAAATCGAAACCTGACTGGTCACTCATGCAACACTCACAGCCATTATTAGGACTATGCACGGTAAAATCTCTTGGGAATGAGATTTCCGTGCATATCAAAAATCTATTGGTGGAGTAGCGGCAAATGAACGTTCAGGCATGATTTTAAGAGGTACACAAACTGACATGAGTGGACGGACATGCTGACTCACCTATGGACTTGACATTTCAGGAAAGATTCGCTGCGAAATGCACGAATCCATGATTTCGCAGCGCTGTTAGTTATATTTTTTAATGATGCGCTGCGAAGATACTTAATCATTACATGCTGCGAAACTGCTAGACTATGATGGCGCTGCGAAATGGGAAAATAAGACTGCACTGCGGAATCACTAAAAGAAAAGGTGACTTGGCATAGACAAGACATGAATATGGGATAATGATGAGTGGAGGAAAGCCAATAGGAGTAGAGTCTGATTTAAGCTTAAAAACATTTAAAACTCCGATTCCTAAGTGAGACAAATAAAAATGGAAATAGCTTAAACATAAACCTTTGTCATCACACTAGGGCATGTAACTGTATGCATTAAACCTTTAGTTCTAAGTAATAACAGTTGGCATGAGAGTCTCTGTTTGATTTAGGAGGGGGAGGAATGGAAAATTCTGGTCTAGGAGCATCAGGAATTTCATCATAGAGCATGCTAGACTGAGTATAGATCAAGTCTAAATATTGTGCACGAGCAATGACTTGCTATTCAGTGACAACTCCTCCTTTTGCCACATCTTCATTAATAAAAGGCAATAATGACTTAATAAACCACTCAGCTAGAAGTTGATCAGGAACATACGTCTTTACCATTTGACAACGATGTCGACACTAAAGAATATGATCAGATATGTGAGTGGATTTTGTGTGTTTAAAGTTGGTAAGGAGTTTTGTTCCCATTTCGTACCTTATGGGTAACCGAAAGTGGGTTAGAAAAGTAGTGGCAAGGGCACTGAAGTTATCAAATGAAGCTCTAGACAATTCAATATACCATTTTGCTGCCGGACTAGTTAGTGTTCGCTGAAAAAGTCGAAGCCTAATCGAGTCATCATTTAGGGTGTTAGATGAGCACCACAAATGAAAAGTCATTATTTGATTTGATGGATCTTCACCTGGAATTCAATTGAATTTAGGAATATCGGAGGGAATTTTATGAAGAATTGCTAGCCAGCAAGGGGCATAAGCAATTGGATCATTCGTTGGCCGGTTCAGATCTGGTAAATCTAGAGTTGCTACAAAATGCAACTATTGATTTAGGTTTGGCGAAGCATACCCATGATAAGATGGGATTGCTTGAGCAGTAGGTCTTTGCATACTGGCATAATGTGTCTGATGTTGATAACTTTGATAAGGTTGATGGGCATAACCATTATAGTATGGTTGTTGATAACCATTTTGAAAATGCAGTTGCACATTACCTACAAAGCCTTGCTACTCAGGTCCTCGGTAAGCTTATTGGAATTGCAGTTGTTGATATTATACCAGCCATGGTTGTTGGACGATTTTCTGTTGCCAAATACTGGATGATTGACCAAGATGAGGAGTGATAGTACCCATTTGAGCCTAAGTCATTCCAGTTAAGGAAGCACTAATCTGATGTTTTGATTGAGTCGTAGAAACAAGAGGCTATTGTATTGCAACCTGAGAGACTTGAGGTTGACCTACAACAAGAAGTGCTTGTACTTGTGACATAGTCACAATAGCAAGTGTAGTGGGAATATTCAACACAGATTGAGTTGGTTGCATTGAATATACAACTCTTGGTTATTGAGGCAGTATTGGTACCCAACCACTGGATGTAATTCCACTTTGACCTGAATTTTTTTGTGAACTCTCATATTGTTTTTCTCCAGGAGGGAATAATGAAAAAGTAAGCTACCCCCCATATGGCGGCAATCCAACAATCAAAGGATAGATTGGTCTTTGAAGATTGGACTTCCCAAATTGATACTGACATGCAGGATCAATTTGCTGAGTTTCAACATAAGAAATGCTAAATAGGATTCCGGATGAACAAATAGGAACAGACCATGTCGTCGAAATAGTCCCTGGGTGGACTCCATCTAGTGGTTGATAACTGGTTGGGACATATGGTATACTAGCAAATATTGTCAGAGTGGTAGCAAGGAGTTCTATTGTGGTTGTATCAGATGACACAATCCTAGATGTTGATGGTTGCTCAAACATATTTAGTCTATCCAAAATATTTCCTAGCGATTCGACAGGAACTTGCGATGAAGGATGATTAAAAGAACTAACTTCAGTAGTAGGAGGATATAAGTGGATCCCAGTTCCAAAATACAATGGGGTACTAGATGTAATATCCTCTACAATCTCTTCTATAGAAATTAGTCTAGGTGGAAGAGGTAGACTGTCAGGTCCGTAAAATATTTCTGGAGCCGAAGAAGGTATAGCTTCTGCAGTAACAGACACTGGAGCGGTGACACCTTCTGAATTCTAAACCTCAAATTCCAGATGTTCAGGTAAGTGAACTTCAGTTTCTGGATCAGCTTTGGATGGAGCTGTTTCAGGTAGAGAAGTGTCTACCGTTACACTAGGATCAGTTCTAATGTCCTCTTGTAACAGTGGAGCTTCTTCTATAAAGGCAGATGTACCAGAAATGATCGGATTAATTGTAGTCTCTAATGATGTTGAAACACAAGTTTCAAATAAACTAGGATAATTGGACTCAGTTAAACGAGACCATTTTTCACAGAATGGTTTCGTCTCTGGAGTAAAAAACAGTTGACTCACAAGTCTCCACGAATGATGGGGTTTTGATTGACTTTCTTCCACGATTGAGGATTACTTGATCAACTCAAAATTAAGAGGAAAATGATGTTATTCCGAATTATATAAATTTTAATGATGCTTTAACACAACTTTGCTTTTTCAATTTTTAAGAGTCAAGAAAAAGCTAAAGATGACTCTAGTCACCTTCGATTTTTAATCAGCCTAAAGTGACAAGTTCTCAAATGGACCTTTTATTTTAAGGATTCGAAAAGGAATAAAAATGACTACTCTGGAGATCTAGATAGAGGGATTACCAAACCAATCACAAAACTGCAATATACACCTTGGCGGTAAATTAAAGAGAAATTACCAAGGACTTATGTACGGCAGTCAATGTTCCCGAATGTTGTGTTCAGTGCATTGCAATCGATAGGGTGACAGACACAACTTCCTATGGATAAAGGATATCAGCCTATTGTGGTCTCCCAATATATACTCGACAGTACAGGGAGCACAAGTCTGTGCTAGCACTTGTCGTATCAAAGAGGAGAAATCACCCAACCTTCGATGCAAAAGATAGTAACTAGATTTTATGATGCTGGAACACACCTCTAGCCTAGACCTCTAGATGTGTTGCGTTAAGTTCATTGAGATTTATTTTAGAGTTGATCCTGTTTAGAAGTTTGTCTTTCAAGGTTCATTGTGTGATGTAGATGTAAAATTCCTAAATATGCAATCTAAAATGATAAACAATCGTTCGTTTTATTTTAGCAATGAAAATCCTAACTACTAAGGAAATAAGATTATGATTCTTTCAACAAAGAGAAAAGAGCACAAACTAAATGCACATTTCCTAAATCATTTTCACACACGGTCTAAATGCAAATGAAAATGCATGTATTTTTTTTTTTGTCCCCTTTAATGTGAAGAATGCCAAAAAAGGAAGACTAAGTACAGATCTGAAATATTTTCTTCAAAGTGACATTTCGACAATTTCTTTTCAAAATGAAAGGAAGACTAAACAACACTTTTTGATTTCAAATAGAAAATTGCTTTCGACACTTCGATTAATTCAAATAAAATACAATGACAAAAGTACAATTGACTATCTAGAGGAGGAATATTTTACGACACTCTTATTTTTGAGTCAAAATGACAATTACGACACTTTTTGCATAAAAAACAATAGTTCGATTAAGCTACTTTTTGATGAAGGATCGTAAATAATGGACAAATATATCAAAACATTTACTAATCCTAATAAATGGAGGTAAACAATGTAAATGAATGGGGCTTCAACAATGAGATATTGATCATAAGCAACAAAGCAACTAAATAGAGTTGAAAACAAGGAGGAAAAACCCAAACTTCAAAGAGAGAGATAGTATTACTCAGTCATCACACCTGTGCTTCTACGAAATAGGGATGCATCTCACCTACTACAGATAGGAGGTGTGATTCATACTGGTTTTCAATTACAGATAGTGCAATGGGCTAGGGAGTGACACTGAGGTGGGTTTTTTCTCAAATTTGCAGTTGACTTCAGTGATTTAGGCTGAACTACTATGAAAAGTAAAGAACAAAGTACAGGGGTATGATCTTAAGAGGTTATTGAGCTACCACAATGGCGTTTAGAATGCTTGTAATTCAGATGCTCAGTTCATAAACCAACCCGGAGATTGATTGAAGCAGCATTCATCTACTTTGCAATTGCATAACAAGAGTAATTCGAAGGCTATCTGGCTAACTTTAGGCTCCGTCTGTAGTTTATAAAGCAAACAACCATAACAAACAAAAAAACTATTTGCTCCCCAGCGGAGTCGCCATTTTGGTTCCAGGAATACTACTGCCATTTTGATCTGCTAGTCCCACTAACATTGGTCGCTATCTTAGAAACAAACAATCAAAGCACTTTGCAATTTCCTTTATGTATGATAGATAATAGAGAAGTAAAGGGACCAACATAGATATTCCGCTTAACTCCTTGCTTGATTTCTCTCTCCCTTGATAGAGCCTGCAACTCCTCTCTTACTTGTCCCACTTAGAAAATGCTTGTAGAGACAAAGTAACAAAACACCATCAAAGCATCTCGATCTATAATATCATAAACAATGCAGAATCAAAGATACATTGATCATACAATTGCATTCACAAATACACGATTGTATGGAGGAAAACTCAAAGAAATTTATTAATAGTAGAAGGGAGAATTAAAACCTAGCTGCCTGATCCAACATCATCCTCCTAGCATCAAAGCCTGATTCACCTCATGAAAGCAATATCACCCAACAATACAATGTTCCCCCTCAAAGATAAACCAACAAAAATTCCTTATAAGTTACAAAATTCCAGCCTCTAGATCTCTCAGATGAGGGATCCATTTATAGATGTCTGCAAGGGTGTGAGTCAGCTTTGGGTTTTCAATTAGTGTCATTCCACTGATAGTTCTTGGTTCCACTTGGAGATTTCATTGATCTCTTACTCATCCCTGGGCAAGTTCAGAGAGGCAAGTGTCATAGGAGAAGTTTCTAGAAGATTCCATGAGTATCCACTTAGCAAAATATCTCAACCATTTGTCCATTCTCACTCATCACACCCTACAGAAGGCCTCTTCAGTATGCATCACACCTAGCTAGTGTAGGAGCCAATATGCATCGCATCTTGACAGTGCGGCAATCAGCATGGTCCAGTTTTGGCTAGTTTTGAGTGGTTTTTCAGGTGGAACTTCTGGGAAATGATGTAATCAGTTGAGAATGATCCTTTAGGGTATGAAACAACACTTTTAGGGGTTAAAGAGCCCTTGGTTTATAGACATACGTGATTGGGGTTGAACTGCCCAAATATGTCTATAACACCCGATCACCGTAAGCAGGGGTGATCTGCATGACATTGGAAAGGTAGTGCACGATGTCACCTCTAAGGCTCTCTAAGATTTCATGTAGGAGAACCAGATTGTGTTGGGGGGCCTCAAAGCATAGTTGCAAGAATTACAGGTGCACTCTCCTCAGGATGGTACCCTCTTGACTAGCCTTGTAGTTGGAACAACAACAACAGAACATATGTTGTGCATGTGGATGACGAATACCATAGTGTTGTCGGAAGGGGCATTAGTGACAAAAAATGAGGTTGATAGGCCTAAGGTTAAGATGCTAAAGGCATGATATGTGTTGTAGGATGGATAACTGCAGAGCCGTGAGCTAGGGAGAGCCGCGCACTGCAAGTCCTCAGTGAGGAGAAAATAAATATGGAAGAATTGAGCTTGCAGTGCGATGAATTGGTGTCACAGAATCAATAGTTGGTACAGGTAATAGACAACGCTTGCCAAAGTGTCTCGAAGCTAGCCATCCCAGTGGACATAGCAGCAGAGGTGTTTATCCAGGGATTAGTAGTAGGGGTGCATGAGGCACGGGAGGAAATGACAAAGGTTCAACTAGAGCCAAACCTTCAGATTGCCAAGCTGCGGTTAAAGGCGCAGTCGTCCACCCCTCGAGAAGTTAGAGAATAGTGCACTAATGCTATCACAGTATGACTAGATGAAATTGGCAGTGTAGTGTGAGACTATAATGGCATGTTGGAAGAATCACTTGAGATCCTCACAGATCTGCCTGAGGACCCCAACATCTAGCAATTAGAGA
Organism: Pinus taeda; assembly: GCA_000404065.3. Classification (NCBI taxonomy): domain Eukaryota; kingdom Viridiplantae; phylum Streptophyta; class Pinopsida; order Pinales; family Pinaceae; genus Pinus; species Pinus taeda. Next base: position 45,621 of record APFE030594357.1, on the reverse strand, counting down.
TAGAGGCATGAGAACTCCAACATTAGTATGACAATGTCCATGGAGTTGTGTAGACGGTGGTCCTCACTTAGAGGCTCACATGGATGCAATAGGCTAAAGCACTGAAAGAATAGGTGGATGTGGCACGTCACAAGGAAGAAGTCCTGAAGGCACCCATTCAGGCTTCGATCGGTGAGGCCTTCACCATCACAACAGAAATTGAAGGAAAGCTCACACACATGCAAGGGATGCATGCCTTAATGCAGAGAAGCACTTTTGAGATAGAGGTTTCGGAACAACGTATGCAAGAGCTCCAACAAGTAGCAGCTCAGTGTGATGCTGACCTTGCGACAGTTTGAGTTCAGTTGGAGGGACTCTGTGCAAAGATCTTTGCACTGATAGAGTGACTCAAGGGCAAGTCACGATATTTTTTTTGGGTGCCTGTTGGGCATGCAATCCCCCCAAGGATTTTTCTGGGGCTTAAAGCCCAAGTTTTGACCACATATTGTTGTAAAATCTCTGCGAATTGCAGGCACGGGGCGCAAAAGTATAATAGAGTCACAAGGTTGTCCACCCTAGTTTTTGTAATGTAATGTTGGCTGGATGGACCTACCCATGATCCACAGACCATGGAATTTATAAATAGAGTGAGGCTCTATGTGTAAAGATAACTAAACAAAATAAAAGGAAGGAATTGAATAGAAGAAGAGAAGTCTAAGTGATTGATTCAAAGTGTAAAGTGTGTATGTGGGTCATAGAGTAGGAGAAGGCTTTGCAGCTGAGTGCACAGAGGCCTAGTAGTCTGTAGTTGAGTGTGTGGGCCCCTGCAGCTGAGTGCATAGGGTGAGTTGAGTCTTTAACCTTTGGAGAGTGAATAAAAAGAAAATTTCTATAATTTTGTGTATCTTTTAATGGTTTAATGCATGATTGGATATAATTTGCATGTATACTATTTCTTTACTGCGGGAACCTGTATGAATGTTTTGTATTATCAAGTGTAACTTAAGACACTTTAGTAGGCGAAGGTGCTTAGTTAATACTGGAAGATAAATAAGATCTCGGATAATAGTGCAGAGCACGACACAACCCCTAGTTAGGGTTGCGTGAAGACCAAATATCAGGCAGCAAGGAATGGAAGGTGCACGAAAGCCACCTATGCGCAGGAAACAATTGAGGACTAGTAGAACCTTTTAGACATCTCAAGGGTGTAGAAACCTAGTTCTAGAACCCTCCCATACTACTTCTGGTGAGACCTTAGTTTTTGCTCCATGGACTGTTGCTGAAAGGGCCAGTAGTATAGGGATTTGTTTGGCTAATTAACTCCAAACCTGGGTTAGGACCAAACAAGCCAATTGTTTTGTAAGAAGGAATTCGAATATTTTTATAAGGCATGTGGTATAGCATATTAGAATACTACTCCATACAAACCTCAAAAAAATGGGGTTGTAAAAATAATTAATTGGACATGTTGATGGTGTTGGATACTGCCAACATACAGGGGATGTCCCCAATATAAGGTCACAACTAGACCTCACATCATTTGGTGTATGAATCCCATATGAAATATGACCCAACGAATGTTTACTAAAATATATGCCTTGGATTTAGCTGTCGGCATGAGAGGGAAGCACAATTATCCTTTCAAATGAGCAAGATAGTATGCCTTATGAATGTTCAATTGCCAATGTACCAAGGTTCTTCTACTACTCGGGAAAATTAAGTGAGCCTCTAAAAGATAAGTAATAATACTACCCTAATGGAGACACACATGAAAGAGAAAGGTTATTATAACATTAAGCAAAATATTTGACAAGGGTTTGATGATCATTATAAACATAACAACAGATTTCAAACAAGAAGCACCGAAGTAACCAAAATAGTTCAGTTAATCCAGTACTAATGAAAACAAGCATGAACCATAAACATTCAAAGAATAGTATTAGAAATCTTCCCAATCCATTAGTGAAAACATGTTCACCTGGAATGCTTCAAGATTCAACAAAATTCCCAAGATACATAAATGTAATGAACACCACTGGTGCCAATAGTGGAAAGTTAGAGCCACTACTTACTCCCCAGAATTATTAACTTTGTCTCTCTAATGCCTTGTGGGAGAAGCCAAGGTTAAAAGTATTTTACATGAGAAATGAGGATTTATTTATAACTTGAGGAATGACCTTTCACATCCTCATGACTATTGACTCTCTAACTTCTAGTGACCTTTGAACTTCTACAATCTTTGGAATTCCAAATTCCTTTTGCAATTACATGAATTTTGGTATTACATGTCTTTTGGATTTTCATGACTCTTTGGTTTAGGCATGACTCTTTCTCTTCCAATTATTTTTCCTTTACAATGATTATAATAATACATCATGACTTACACATCATCACATGATGATACTTGACATGTGACTATCTTGTATGACTAGGACTGATAGTCACTGATGACATGGATTTTCTCCAATGGTGACATGGCTGCCAACTATATTTTCATTCTTTATGCATCTTCAATTGTTGATGTCCTCTACTCTCCAAAGGGTCTTTGATATAGTGGATTCTTTAGGGTTTCTTTGGTAATCAAGTTTCAAACATGTTCTTCATTCTTTTCGAGCTTCCTTTATTTGTTCTCCTTGCTCGATCTTTCTAGAGCATTTTTTCCATGTTAGTTCAAGAATACACATATCTACAAATCACTCGTGAAATGAAATGATCAACATGAAAATCTCCTATTCTACCATGTTTCATGGATATTTTTTTGTTCTCTCCTTTTCGCTGCACTTAAAACGAAAAAAAGGGGATTTAGGGTGCATGGATGTAGTTTGAAAAGTTGAAGGGCTGAAGAGGAGAGGCTTCGAGGCTTTCACATTTTCTCATGCACTCAGAGGAAGATGAAAATCAAGGAAGAGTTGATGGAATAACTTTGAAGGATGAAAGGGAAAAGTTTTGCACTTCCCAAGTGCATCTTGAGATGAAGTGACCAATGGAGGGTGCAGTTTGCACTTCTAAAGGTTGAAGGATTCAGGCTTTCGGGGTCTGTTCATGCACTCAAGGTGCCTAGGATGGCACAAGGAGCACTCTTGAAAGCTAAATATTGAGGCATCACACCTTTGAAGTCTTCTCATGTACTCAAAGAGTCCAAGAGTGTGCATGGAACATCAAGGAAGGGTGGCACTTAAGGCCTTTAGGGTGCCCCTATGCACTCAAGGAGAGTGCACTTCTCTGAGTCGAAGGAGTGTGCCCAAGGAAGGCTTAATATTTTGAAGGGCACAATTCAAATTAAGGAAGGGGGAAGAGGGTTGAGGATTGCAACTAGTTCTTTTGAAGGTAACATGGTACACTTCAAAAAAATGAAGGATTCCTCATCAAGGCTTCAAAGTGTTCTCATGTGCTCTTGGCCTTAATGAATTCACTTTGATCTGAAAATTTTTCTAAGTCTGAGATATGGGATGAGGGTTGAACATGATGAGTTTCGAAATAGAACCACGTGAAACAAAAACCAACTCATCATGGGAACTTATATAAAACATGAAGAAAGGTAAATATTCATTGAAATACCACTTAATAGACATTCCCCAAGTGCAATGCATGTAGTGTGTGTGATTGTGACCCAAAAGTGTTGTTTTGCAACAACAAAGGTGTTATGACCAAGAAATGCACTAAAAGATGTTCTGATCAATGTGATGAAACTTGAGACCATTCAAAGGCACTTCAAACACATAAAAAAACATGAAATGAAATTGGAATATCAAAGCGACTCTATATTTGAGAATGATAGTAGGCTCCAAAATTTGAAGGTAGTGAAATTTTGGAGGTTGTTGTAGTAACAAAAGCACTTGGCGACACACTGGGTGAACTTCAACTTCTCTATATGGGAATAGATTCTAGCTAATGGTTAGACCTTTAGCAAGTATTGGTTGCCTCAATTTCCCGTCATTGGCTTGATTTTATACCTATCATCTTTAATTTTGCCTGCTTGGTTGAAACGGATACAAAAGATACACTATATAAAAATTGTTTCGATACGGGAAAGGGTAATGTGTGTGGCAAGTTTATAATATTAAAAGTATGATTATTCATCTCTATTTTTGTTCTAATATGAATATGCCTAGATAGTACCTTGAAAAAGTCACTTGAGGAGCACATATGGTGCTTCACTACTAAGGAGGTTGGATACTACCCCTGAGAAGTCACTTGCTTCACTACTAAGGAGGTTGGATACTACCCCTGAGAAGTCACTTGCTTCACCTCCTTGCACAGGAATCCTTTCTATCATTTCACCCTTTATTTCTTTATTTTAATAGAACTATGCATTGGAACTTATTATTTATAATAAGTAGAAGATTTATCCCGCATTATTGATAGTAGAGGAGGTTTCTCTTTCATATAATTATTTTAAGACCTTTGATTTTGGTTTCCCCGCTTTAGATTTCCCCCCATCCCTTCTCTACTAGATTAGACAAGCATTAACACACAAGTAGATCTACACTAAGTTGAAAAGTTTAGATACCAGCATAGGAATTTTTATAGGGGAATAGTGTCCACACGGATGCTACTATTCCCACTAAGATGGGTGGCTATCTTAGAAACAAACAACTAAAGTCTACTATTGATTCCTTTTATGAAAATAAATGAGAGGAGAACCAAGAGGGACAACCTGAGTCTTGCGCTCGATTCCTTCTCCTTCTTGATAGATTTTTTCCGCTTGCTCTTTGTCTACTCAGATTCAAAAGGACCTGTAGAATCACAGCAACATACTACTATGCAAGAAACTAGGATCTAAGTTCATAAATAATGCAGGATCAGATGTGCATTAACCATATACAAGCATATATAAACAAGTACACAACAATATGGAAGGAAACAAGAGTAGCTTTATTTAGATAAAAAGTAGCAAGAGGATTACAACCATGAGCAGCTCTGACCGAGCATCATCCTCCAGCTAAGAAGCCCTTCTTCACCTCAAGCAAAGCAAAATCACCCAACACTGTGAATGTACACCAGAATACTAACAACACTTCTCTATAAGTTACAAAATTCCTGCCTCTGGATCTCTGTGATGAGGGATCCATATATAGATGATTACAGAGAGGTGAGTCATATTTTGGGATCTTTATTAGTGTCTAATCTCTGATAGTTCCTAGTTCCACTTGGAGAATGATGATCTCTTACTCATCCCTGGTTGAAAATGGAGTGGCAAGTGTTAGAGGGGAAGCTTCTGGGAGATTCCATGATCTTCCACCTCGCATTTTGGTCCCTTCCATTTGTCCATTCCCGACCATCGCAACCTACAGAGGAGAAAAATAGTATGCATCACACCTTGTACATCGGGAAGGTGATATGCATCACTCCCTCTTCATTGATCTTTCAGTATGGTCTAGTTTTTACCATTTATGAGCAGTTTTCAGTGGAGAACTTCTGGGAGATGATGTAATCAGTTGAGCTTGTTCCTTTAGGTAGTGAAGCAACACTTTTAGGGACTTAAGAGCCCTCAGTTTATGGACATTTGTGATTGGGGTTGAAGTTCCCAAAAATGTCTATAAAAGTTTCCCCTTAAAGCATGAGGTCGTTAATCATTTTTGATGTCGGGTGAAATGATTTACTATGAGGATCTGAAGTTTTTCTGAGCTGGGAGGTGACATGTAATAAGATACAATACAATACATTATTTGACACCATTTTTTCATGAGCTAGCTGAGGCAGGCATTCCCATGCTCAGCTTTATAAACTCATTTTCATGTACATAGGACAGACGATCGTCTGTGTGACAGACTGATGATATGGACACATCATCCTTTGATTTGGATGATCATCTGATCAGCAATGATGTACACTAGATGTTTTATAT
>APFE030594357.1:24065-38742 GCA_000404065.3 Pinus taeda | reverse complement strand
TTTTCGTTGTATAATCCCTTAAGTCCAAAAAAGCGTAAAATAATACAAAAGGGATGAATTTTCGATAGTTTTAACGAGCCGAACAAGACATGCGCTCGATCTTTTTGTGTAATAATCCCTCAGGTCCGAAAAGATTAAAATCTAGAGGAGGGATAGCACTTCTGATGCCTTTTAACGAGTTGGAGAGGCCAATCGCTCAAAAATCTTTTAATATTTTACGATTCATGTGAAAAGAGCTTAAAGGAGGCTCATTTAAGAGGAACAAGTGATAGTTTCAGGTAGCAGCTGATTCCAGGTAAGATTTGCAATTTTCCAATCATGACAGTGTGACAAGGATGGCTAGCAGAATCACTCTTCGCAGATGTTCCTCGAAGGGGTAAACAATCATATGGGGGTGAATGATCGGCTAAAAACAGAGTGGAGGTGATGGCGAGAACACCACCAAGGCTCAAAAGCTGGTGATAAGGCATTCACAATGGTTATTTACCTGTTCATTTTTTAATGAGCTTAAACGCAGGGAGAAACACTTGCTCATGACTTATGTTTATTTTTTAACGAGCTTGAACTATGCGCTAAAACTGCTCATGGAGAGTTTATTTTTTAACGAGCTTGAACTCTGCGACAACATTGCTCACCAGTCGTATGATAGGAATGTCTCATTCAAGATGCCATTTTTATGGAGCTTGCACCTTTTGAAGCTTTGCCCCGGAGCCTCTTGCATTCACGCTAGGAACAACCAATTATGCCTCTCTACTTAACTACTAATATCACCACCAAGGCTAGGTAGGACAATTTTTCCTTTACTTTGTTGGCGCGCAGGTTGCCCCAGCAAAGATGAATGGTTTCGACCACTCACCTAACCTAGGAAGTTGAAGTCAGCGGAATCATAGAGCTAACGTTAGCTGGTTGTTTCTCGCTTGCTTAAAAAAGGTTTGCATGCCCCCGGGTATAGCGAAGTAGAGTTTCTAGCTTACCCTTCAATTTGCAGACAAAACATTTGTTTTATTGGGAAAGGCCTACCTTATAATGGATGTATCTTATCCGGTCTAATCCCCTTTTCCCATATGGACGAGTATCGAACTAGTCATATATCCTTCGCCGAAACCTACCCTGTACCCAAAGTTTTTCTGCCGAAGAAGACCAAGGTGCATGCCCCCTGGGTTTCAGTCACATCTTCCCGAATCACTCGCGCTCATCAGGTCGACAGACTAGAGACCGATGAGACATTTCTTGCGTGGAAATACCATTCAGGGATGGCATTTTACTATTTGCAATGTGTGAACCAAGGAATGACATTTGGTCTACGAGCTTGACCATTCTGCCTTCGTGCAGAAAACACATTACTCTAAAGAGTGAGGAGACGATGGCTCCCATACAATAAATATAGTCACGTCCAAGGAGTAGATTGTAATCTAAAGGTCCTTGAACTACCATAACGTTCATGTGAATAGTTTTCCTTCTCAAAGTAATGGGCACATTTGGAAGAATCCCTAAAGGTCGACTGGTTCCCTTGTCGAAGCTTGTTAGATTTCTCATTTTAGGCAAAAGCGATGGCAAACCAAGCGCTTTCCAAGCAGTTGACGAAAGGATACTCACAAAAGCCCCTTCATCAGTGATGGTACCAACCATGACCATTCTGTAAGCTTGTACAATAATTCTGAATGGTACACTGGCTGGTAAACGGGGTCTGCCTAGTAGATTCCAGTCGAAGGAAACAACTAGGTTTCTTGGTGGTGGGACTCTGATGAAATTCCTTCCTGCGGTAAAGGAATGGGAGGACTGCCCCCAAGCTTAGCGAAGTCGGTGTTGATGAAAATAATTTGAACGGTGTCATTCTCTTTCTCTTCAGTGACGATATTGTTCGAAGATGAATGCTTTGAAGCCAATACCAGGTCAACTGCCATATCGACCCTTTGAATTTCATCTGGTATGGATTCCGAGGGTTCATTTTCAATGATAGGTGCTTCGCTTGACCACAGGGATGGGCCAACCAGATTTTCAACCGATGGAGGGCTCGGAAAGAGTTTGTGATATCCAGGAGGAAGTCGTAATGGTGAAACAAGACAATTATCTAAAACTCTTTTAGCCTCTTCAAGGAAGGGACAATAGTGGACGGCGTGATCACCTTCACACAACTTACAAGGAAGTTTAGGATTCCTTCTTCATCCATGTGCTTCACTTTCACTAGTTGATGGTGAGCATTCAACATGATCGCCAAAGGTTGATGCTACCGAATTGTGCAAACGAGGAGACCAGTCCCTTAAGATCCGAGGGATGCAGGGACAATCTTGGTGATAGTGGTCTCCATTACAAATGACACAAGGAGATTTAGGTTTTGACTGTGCGGTGTGTGGATTTTGGCTAGAGGGTACTTGGTTGTTCCCTTCCGAATTTGGTTCCTTTTTCTTCTTTTCCTTTTTCTCTTTCTGCTTCTTCTTCTTCTCAGTTACTTAACTTTTATCTTTATTGGCTTTATCAAGTGAAGAGGAAGGAGGAGAAGGAGAATCATATGAAGTAGAAGGTTGGGAGGCAACTCTAATGTCGTCTAGTTGCTGGTTAGACTATTCAGGAATTGTGGGATTCTGAATGACAGAGGTAGAGAAGAGCCAGACCAGCAAACTAATTGTCAGTCCTAGAAGTGACAAAGTGGCCATATGGGGTGGACCAACATCTCCCCAAGATAGGAAGGGACTAGGATTTCCTTCACGGGGAAATCCTTGGTTGGTAGACTCCATTTTCTCAACCTGAAGATCAACGGGGGAATTTGTGACGTTATTCCAATTAAAATAAATTTTTAGATACTTGGACACAACTTGTTTTTTCAATTTTAAAGAGTCGAGAAAAAACAAAAAGATGACTCTAGTCGCCTTCAATTTTTATTGAGCTCAAAGTGACAAGTGCTCAGAGGACCTTTTCCTTTAAGAAGTCTAAAAAGGAGCAAAATGGAATTCTCTGGAGATCTAGGTAGAGAGGATTACCAAACCAATTGTAAAAATGTAGAATAATTTTTACGGTATGGCAGTCAGTCTTCCTGAATTCTGTGTTCAGTGCATTGCGATCGATAGGGTGACAGACACGGCTTTTTAAGGATAAAGGATGCAGCCTATTGTGGTCTCCCAATATATACTCGATGGTACAGGGGAGCACAAGTCCATACTGGAACTTGCCGTCTCAGAGTGGAGGAATCACCCAACCAACACGGAAAGCAACAGTTACCAAGTTTTACGATGCCGGAATACGTCTCTAGCCTAGACCTCTAGATGTTGTGTGTTAAGTTCCAAAGCATTGTTAAATTCATTGAATTTATTTTAAGTTGATCTTGCTTAACAATTTGCATTTCAGGTTCACCACATGATGTGTATATAATTCCTAAAATGAAGTGTAAGATTATAAACAAACATTTGATATTCTTTCAGCAATGAAAATCCTAGCTACTAAAGGGAAGAAATTCAAGAATCTTTTGTTCACAGAGCACAGAGCACACGCTAAATGAATAGTCCTAAATCAAGCCAAGCAATCAAAATGAAAATGCACATGCATGTATTTGTTTTCAGCCTTCTTAATGTGTGAATGACATTAAGAAAGCTATGTGAAAAACTGAATTAATCTTAAAGCGACAGTACTCAACAAAATTCTTTTTCAAAACAAAGTGAAAGCAGGAGAGACACTTTGCGATTTTGAAATGGAAATTGCTTTTCGACACTTTAAAACTAATAATTCAAATCCTATGCAATAGTAACTGAAAAATCGACTATCAAGCACAATGAGATTTCTTCCTAAAACTGAAAATGACAGCTACGACACCTTTAGATCTAGAGACGACAGTTCGACTATGCTACTTTTTGCAAAAGAGAACTAAAAATGATGCACAATACATAAAAACATTTATAGTTCTTTGCAATAATGAGGCGGAATAATGCGAGAGAAGGGGGTTTTCACAGAAGTACGTTGGCTACAGATAGCAAAATTCTTGAATAATACTGAAAACAGTAAGAAAAATCCATAGTCGGAGGGTAAAGTTAACCCTCCCTGGCCATCGCACCCGTTACATAGTGAACTCAGTATGTATCACACCTACTGCACTCGGGAAGTGCGATGCATACAGACTGCCTTGAAGGCAGGGTGCGATGGTGGCAGTGCGAGACTTTGAAGAGGATTTCACTCACAATTTGCAATCTAGTTCAGGTGTTTAGGCTGAATAAGTAAATATTAGTGTATGTAAAACATGAGGGTGATCTAAGAGGTTACTAGAGCCACCACTTAGGGCAATTAGATTGCTTGCAGATCTATTTTTTAATTCATAAACAAAACATGGAGATAGACTGAAGCAGCATTGATCTACTTTGCATTTATATAACAAATGCAGTTCGAAGGCTAGTTGGCTTGAATTCAGGCTTCGTTTGTAAGTTTAAAAAAGAAACAAGGATAGATAGGCTAACAAGTAATCTAGTCGGCTCCCCAGCGGAGTCGCCATTTTGTTATACGGGAATAGTGTCCACACAGATGCTACTATTCCCACTAAGATCGGTGGCTATCGTAGAAACAAACAATCAAAGTATACTATTGATTCCTTTTATGAAAATAGATGAGAGGAGAACCAAGAGGGCCAACCTGAGTTTGCGCTCGATTCCTTCTCCTTCTTGATAGAGTTTTGCCACTTTCTCTTTGTCGGCTCAGCTTCAAAAGGACCTGTAAATCACAACAGCATACTATTATGCAAGAAACTAGGACCTAAGTTCATAAATAACGTAGGATCAGATGTGCATTAACCATATACAAGCATATATAAACAAGTACACAAGAATAGCGAAGGAAACAAGAATAGCTTTATTTAGATAAAAAGTAGCAAGAGGATTACAACCATGAGCAGCTCTGACCCAGCATCATCCTCCAGCTAAGAAGCCCTTCTTCACTTCATGCAAAGAAAAATCACCCAACACTATGAATTTACACTAGAATACTAACAACACTTCTCTATAAGTTACAAAATTCTAGCCTCTGTATCTCTATGATGAGGGATCCATATATAGATGATTACAGAGAGGTGAGTCATCTTTTGGGATCTTGATTAGTGTCTTCTCTCTGATAGTTCCTGCTTCCACTTGGAGAATGATGATCTCTTACTCACCCCTGGTCGAAAATGGAGTGGCAAGTGTCAGAGCGGAAGCTTCTGGAAGATTCCATGATCTTCCACCTCTCATTTTGGTCCCTACCATTTGTCCATTCCCGACCATCGCACCCTACATAGGAGAAAAATAGTATGCATCACACCCTGTACATTGGGAAGGTGATATGCATCACACCCTCTGCATTGAGCTTTCAATATGGTCCAAGTTTTGACCATTTATGAACAGTTTTCAGTGGAGAACTTCTGGGAGATGATGTAATCAGTTGACCTTGTTCCTTTAGGTAGTGAAGCAACACTTTTAGGGACTTAAGAGCCCTCAGTTTATGGACATTTTTGATTGGGGTTGAAGTGCCCAAAAATTTCTATAACATGCATGGATAGAATAGGTTCCCTCAAGTTTTTGTTATTGGATGAATCATATTTTCCTTCAGGACTTAGCTCAACTTATTGTATTTTCCCAAACAAAGAAGGAGAGAAATAGGAAGCCAAGAGTTATGGTTGTCACACTTCTCTTTTATTGTACTACAAAGCATTTTCATCCATGCACTTTACACAATGGTCTTGTTTATGTATACTTCCTAACCAACAATATGCGACAAGACACGGGTTACGTATATACAAACAAAATAAAGAAAATAAATTGTACACGAAGTGTAACTAGGAGCTGCTAGCGAGACTAATGCTCTAAATCTTGGCCATATATGGCAAGGGGGTTAATACTCCTATCTAATTATTTTAGCTTGAACAAATTGTGGTTGATATTTTCATCAACAACAAATGGTCCAATCCACAAAATCTAGAACTTTGTGTGTTTCCCCTTTTCTTCGTGGGGTTTATCACACTTCAGGACTAGGTCACCCACATCAAATCCCTTTTCCCCTACGAACTCCTTATCAAACTAGTGCTTTACATGGTTCTTATGTATGGAAAATTGTTCTTTGGCCTTGCGCCTTTGTTCCTCAAGTTTAACTAGCATACCTATCCTACTTTGAACTAGGCGGCAAGGTTTATCTTGTGACTCTTGAGAGAGTTCAAAGGACATAAGATATAAGTTCAAAGGAAAGATAACTTCTCTATTGTAAACTAGGAAATAGGGTGTGGTTCTTACGGAATATTTCCGGGTAACATGGTCAACCTAAAGAGCATTGGTCAAATATTTATGCCATTTCCTTTGTTCAAAGAAGATGAATTTCTTGATTATACTAATAATATTCTTATTCATGGATTTAGCCAAATCACTTCCTTGCAGATAATAATTATATGCATGCTTCAATATAATTCCATTTTATAATTCAAATTCATAAATTAATAATGATGAAAAACGTGTCACATTATCAAAGACAGGCGACGTAGGAACACCAAACCTAGTCATAATATTTTCTTGAAGGAAGTGGATGACCTCCTAGTCATTTTACTTATCTGAGAGGAACTACTTTTGACCACTTAGTGAAGTACTCTATCATTGTTAAGATATATTGATGTTGCTTTGACAAATGAGGAAAATTTTCTTCGATCACATCAAGGCCCCACTCTTGGAATGGTTCTTCAACTGCTACTTGTAGCAGTGTGGCAACTAACCTTTGATCATGACCAACACATCTATGACATTCTTGGCACTTGTGGACATAGGTGTGAGCATCCTTAAATAGAATGGATCAATAATAACCAACTTGCATAACCTTATATGCTATGGTGTCTCCTTCATAGTGGCCACCATCTGATACATCATGTAAATCTTTCAATACCTTCTACATATCTTGCAACTCAAGGAACCTTAAGAGGATACCATTGTGGTGCTTCCAAAAAATAAATCCATGAATCAATTAGATAGAGATTTTAAACAAATTACCCTTTTCTTCTTGTTTGATAAGTGTGAGGGCAAGGTGTCATGCTCTAGAAATTTTTGTAGATCTACATACCAAGGTATTGTAGATGTGGACTTAGGAACATATTAAACATTGTACATTTTGATCTCCTACTCCCATCCTAAAAGATGTTGTTTCAGATAACCTATTGCTTTCAAGGCTAGCTTACATAAGTCATGACCCTTTAAGGTATGAACTCCAAATCATTCTGTTGAAGATAGGTCATCCAATTAGGCCTCTTCTCACCCAGCTCTTATTGCACGGACAATTTTCTTACTATTGGATGAGGGACAAATAAAATTATGTTAGCTTCCAATACGTAGGGTCTAAAATATTTAACTTCCTTATACATGGAATACACTTGTTTATCAATGGAAAGATAACTTAATTCAAGCCCTTGTATACTAGCACTCATAAAAAGTATAGGACACTCATTTCCTTCACTATATTTATGAGTCAGCATAACTGAAATTGATGAATCTGAAACAAACATATAAAGAAGAAATAATTTTTCATAATTTGGACTCAAGTGTGTGGGTGCATTGACAATAACCTGCCTATTCTGAGAAAAAGTGTCATTTTCCTGCTTATCCCATCTATAGTCTAAATCTTTCTTGATCATCTCATGTGTGGGTTTAACTATCTAAGCATAATCGAAGATGAGTTTTCTCAAGGGATTAAATTTTACTAAGAGATCATGCATAACTTTGATATTCACTAGGAACAATATTTGTGTGATAGCTTTGACCCTCTCATGATCAATCTTGATTCCATTCTTTTTAATGATGTGCCACAGTAGCATCCCTTCAGAAAGACCAAAAATGCTCTTCTTGGGATTAAGATAAATCCCATAATTTTGACACCGCTCGAAATATCTTTTAGATGATGCACGCAATCTAATATTTTCTTGGAGAACTTAGTAACACCATCGAAATAAAAAATAACGCTCTAACCTAGCAGGTCATGAAAGGCAATGTCCATTGCTCTTTGGAAATTTTCACCTACATTTATAATTCAAAATGGCATTCTCTTAAAATCGAATGTCCCCCATTTCGTCAAGAGGGTAGTTTTCAGTTGGTCAGGTTCCGCTACTAGCACTTGATTATAACTTGAGAAACCATCTAGTAGTGAAAACATTTCAAGCCCAGATACTGTCTAAAGAATTTTTTTCATGGATGGAATTGGATACTTGTCTTTATTAGAAGCTCAATTAAGGTTGCAAAAATATACACATAATCTTATTTCTCTTGACCTATTTCTAAATGAGAATAGGTTGGAAACCCATGTGGAATGTCTGACTTTAAAGATGATTCGAGCATCCAACAACTTTCTCAACCCCTTCTGTATAATTGGTTCTATTGTTGGATGAACCTTCTATGGTTTCTATTGTAATGGTTTCACCCCTTACTTTATAGGGATGACGTGTGGGATAATACGAGCATCATAGGACTTTAAACCATCATATATCCATGTGAACATATCATGATACCTTTTGAATAAACAATTAATGCATGTTGTTCTTGTGGGGAACAACAAGTACCAAGGTTCACTTACTTCAGATCTTTGGGAGTTCCCAAATTGACTTGTTCAAATGCTAACTTTGAACATTGACACTTAGTCTTGATTTGCCCTTTGAAACGATTCTGCAGGTCATACAATTTCTCCATGGACACCATGCTTTTAGGTATAGTTTTTCCTTTCATTGCATTAGATGCCTCCTAGAGAGCATTTTGTGCTCATACTCCTCTATGGAAACATATTTGAATATGTCAACATCAGACAAAAAGTGAAATATCTATTGGTTGCCATTGAAAATGCATAAGTTAGTGACATTATATGGCATAAAGGTTTATATATAATTTCAACAGAAAAACCATTTTTAAATGGCAACATCGTAGTGGCTACATTTTCTACTCCCTCTACTGTAGCATTTTCAACTCTAGGAATAGAAACAATATTGAAATATTTGAAATGATTGATTAAACGACATACCTCTTGCTACTAGTTTTAAAGTTGTGATGAAACACAATGTATAGTATCTTGTACCTAATGAGCAACCACCTCTATGTCACTAATTACCTTTAGAATTTCTACCTTAAGGTCATTAGATTTCTTTAATCTGAGTACACGTGGTTCATACTCAAACTCCAGATAACATGAAAGGATATTCTTCTTATTCCATGGATCTGTAAGAAGACAACCTACTTTGGAATTGTCCTATGTCTTTGAACCATCAAAATATGAATTCCAAATATTATGAGATACTATTCTTCTTCCTATACGACTACTATTATTACTATTATTATGTACATCTATATTACATGTTTCATTTTGACCAGTTGGTGAAAAAGGGAGGAGCTCTAGCTATGTATCTAGTGGAATGGGTGATGGGTGTCCTTAATAACACCCGAGGTCGGTTTCAAGAAAGAAATTCACAAAATAAAATCAGTAAAATCAAGAGGCTCATTGTGGCTTGCAAGTGGTGTCACATTGTGTTTCATGTATGGCTTGGTTTTTACTCAAATATGATTATTCTTACCCTTATATGGAAGCCACAAATGTGACCAGTGTATTGCAAACTATCCCCATAATTTGCTAGACCAATCTCTACTAAGTAATAAACCATAGGCTTTTGGTATGTGCATAATTACAATATTTATACATTTCTGAACTTGATCGTCTTTTGATAATATGATAAGCACATTATTAAGCTCATCAATAGTCTAGAAAAGAGCCTTGTCCAGCTGAACAATCTATGCATCGATTTTCTCCCATTTTTCATTTATTTTCTTTACTACAGATTACAACATGTCATTCACAAATGCATGAGAGTCGACTAAAAAATTATGGATATTATAATTTAAAATTTAAAATGTTAATAAAAGCGGTGGGTAGAGAGGGTTAGCTTATAATGTTAAATCATTTACTATATATTCAAGAGGACCAGAAGAGTTACCTGAGACCTTTTGAGAGGACGAAACTTTATCATTTGTCAAACGTTGTGAAAATATCTGGACAATAAGTTCACACTGGCCTGTAATATTTGTGAGCTCATATATGGAAATGTTGGCACTCATTTTCTTCATATCTTCCATGATGTTATAATCATGTGTTTCACCAATAATAGGAAATGATGAAGTGTATATAGGATTGGCTTTATTTCACACTTCTAGAGTTCCAGGCTTACCCTTGTTACTCAAGGAAGTGTTCTTGGACTTAGATGCCTCTCTAGGCTTACTCTATGCATTCTGAGTAGGATTGACCAATGGTGAGATTCTTCTTAGAAACTTCTCTTTTAACGTTTGTCTTGTCAATTCTTGTTCATAGATGGGGCCTTTACTTCTTAGACTGTTGTTTGGTCAATTTAGTGATACCTAAATTGCAACTTTTTAAATGTCATCACGGGGCTCGTAAGTTGATGAAGTGAGGTGCACTGTATGTACTTAGGGAACTATTTCTTAAGCTTTTGTCGTTTTCACTTTTTAGGGTTGTTTTCAAGTATATCTCTCCTAATGTGGTGTGACGAAATAAAGTGAGTGAAGTGTGTGAGATTGTGATGTGCTTTTTACAACTTAAAAGTACTCTACAAGAAAGCTTGAAAGGAAATCAATGCTTAAAGGAAAGTAAAGGCATCAAATAAAAGACTAATGACATTGGCCCAGTGCCTCTGTTGCTGCAAGGAAATGCAAATGAAATCTATGTCAAATAACAACTACACAATGTGAAACTAAAGTAAATCTATCTAAAAGAAAGACTAGTCACAAATACTTTAACTTCTTCTTAACTTCTTGCCTTTTAACTGAATGTATCATGTGATAAACAATTAAAAACAAGTCAAGCAATTTTGAGTTTCTGAACAACTAAACCAAGCTGCATTAAGTGATGTTTTGGTCCTCAATAAAGATATTAAGTTATAAGGAAGAGACCATTAATAGATAAACAACTTGATATCTACAAACAAAAAGAAAATATGCAAATTGACTAAATGATAATGATGAAATAAAGGCTGCAAAACAAAGAAGGTCAGCAACATAGACAAGATGATCACACATGTCACTAGTTGTTCAAAAGAAAAGCATAAAATTGTCCCGGGCACGCCTAAGAAACCTGCATAACACACTGATCAGTCATGAAAAAGAGCAGAAATGTAAACAAGCAGAAATTGAAATGTATGTACAACTATCTAAAACACAGCAATTAAAGGCATTATATACATGAAATAAGAAAATGAAATGCGAGAAACTAAAAACATTGTACAAGCCTTTAGTAAACAGGGGCCTTCTGCTTACTCGAGCCGTTTTAAAGATCAATCACACACGTAAATGGAATAACAGTCTTCTCATGTATTGCACATAAAATAGGAAAATACAGTGGGAGTTCAAAGGTATAAAAACAGCAGCTAACAACTAGCTTGTCCAGCGTTCAAAGACGCTTTATTTATAATTGCAGAAGATGAACTAACTTAACGAAATCTAAGTAATTCGAACAGCTGAATTGAAACACGTAGTCCTGCTACGTCCTCAGATCTAGGCAATGGTCATCGTGGGCATTCAATCCGCTGTTGGATTATGTCTCCCACTACTTTCATAACTGAGGACGATGCCACCTATTCCTCACGCGCTCTAAAACAAAACACACAGAGTCGTGCCACCGCTAATGACCTCTGTTTGACCGAAGTTGCCTCCTCATTGACCACGGGCTTGGATGATCGGTTTGGATGATCTGGAGGGACACACACCATGTCGTTGGCTCCACGAACTTGCCCATGTGGCTCTTCTTCCCGGAGGACACCTGGAACATAGCGTTTAATAAAACAGTTGCGGAATCTGGGGTTGGCTGCGGAAACCGGGATCAGCTGCGGAAAACCCTCTGTAAACCCTGTATGAGCTGCAGAAACACAGCACCTTGGACCAAAATTCTAAACCAAACACAGTCATTAACATAATTAGAAAACCATGTAAAAAGTCCTAAAATACAACGATTTGAGCAAATTGATGGAGGGAATGAGTGGCAAAATAGGAAAATGAATAGGAAAAAGAGGCTGGGAGGATGTGTAAAGAAGTGTAGGTTTGAGGCTCAACATCAACCATGGTCAGCGATGTTTTTGTATAATTCCTTGGTGTTTTAGTGTTAATCCCTTGGGTTTATAATATCAATTCCTTTGGTTTATTATTCCCTTGCATTTATAATATCAATCATGGTCAACCATGGCTAATCATAGTCAACCATGGTCAAATGTTGCCCTGTGAAAAATATTGTCTCAATATGAAAATCAACCATGGTCAACTATGGTCCAATGTCACATTGTGACAAAGATTTTCTTGGTGTGAAAATTAATTGTGATCAAGCATGGTCCAATGTCACATTGTGACGATGATTGTCCCAATATGGAAATCAACCATCCTTATTTTAGGGTTTATAATATTTATCTTTGGGTATATATACCTTGCGTTTATAGTTTTTATCCCTTAGTTTTATAATATCAATATATTCAGTTTTTTATTGCCTTGGCTTTATAATATCAATTATGATCAACCATGGCGAATCATAGCCAACCATGGTCCACCATGGTAAACTGTCACATTGTGACAAAGATTGTCTCAATATGAAAATCAACCATGGTCATCCATGTTCAACCATGTTTATTAACCATAGTCAACATAGTAAATTGTTATTATTATTATTATTAATTAATTAATTTTTATTTGATTAATTGAATATATTATCATAAAATATTATTCTTATTAGAATTTATCATAGTTTTTTTCCATACAAATAATTTTGGATGTATACCGCCCGCCACCTTGTAATCACCCCCCCTCTCCCCCTTTCACATATTACTGAATAATTAGTGTTATTATTAATCTAATTATTGTTATTATATTATGGCTATTATTTTAAAATAATTATATTAATATATTTAAATTATATAAATATTTTAAATAAATACTAAATATTAGTTAATAATAATAATAATAATAATAATAATAATAATGTGATTGTGCTAATTAATAACAATACTTGAATTTTTTACTACATTAATATTTTTAATATGATTATCCTAATGAATAACAATACTTATGAACTTTTTAGCATAATGAAATGTGAACACGCTCTGAACAATACTTATAATCATTTTACATAATGAAATGTGAACAAACCCTAAAGATGAATCACAGCAGTTAGTTTGAAATGTCTACCAAATCCAAACTATATGATTAATCCAAAAAACTTATAGCTATAATACTAACCTGTATTGCTTACCATAATTTTTGAATACTAACCTGTAGAAATTTCAAATGCTATCGGTACCGACGTGCCTTGTCTGGAAAGAGGCAATTTTGGTCAAGGTTTCCACTCGAGTGTATGGGTAAATAAATCATTATTTCTATGTGGAACGTCTTCAATGTATTTAATGGCAACTGAAACATTATCACTATCATTGAAACCTTATCATTCCAATCGTACAATGGGGTAAGTGGGGTTCATTGAACTTATCGTTTCCATGTAGAATTTATTTAATAATGATTAAAATATGTTGTATAATGACTAAAATGCTGTATTGATATGTGTATTTTTCTTAGGATAATATGTAACTATGTCTATGTTATACATGTGATTTTAATTTATAATATTATTCATTTATGGTATTATCTGGGTATGATTATTATTAATTCATGATAATAATTTATCGAGTAATTTTTTATTTTTGAATATGTGGTATTTCCAAGCTATAGTATTGATAATTTATGGTATAATAGCAAAGTTTAATAAATTTAATTAAAAATTAATGTTTATATATATTATTATATTAATAATAATAATAATTAAAAATCATGTTTTAATTGAAGTTAGTTTTATGAATATTTTAACATCTAAAATGCAATTGTAAGTAGCATTTGATCTTTTCAAACAATGATAGCATTGGATAGATGGGCTCTAAAATATTAAACTCAATTAAAGCCTTTATTATTCACTCAATTGTTTCCATTGCCAATTTAATCAATATCAATAAAAATATAATAATTATTATATTATATACTAGTGTATTCATATAAATTAAATGGTTGGTTAATCTATATAAGCATAAATCCCTAATAAGCTTCGAAACATTCATTTTATTATACATCTCGCATATTTTAAAATATTTGATTATATTATATACTAGTGTATTCAAATAAATTAAATAGTTGGTTAATCTATATATGTATGCATTCATCATAAGCATCAAAACATTTATTTTATTATACATCTCAAGTTGCTAAAACTAGCCTAGTCATATATAAATATTGAATGACTAATAAATATTGATAAATATACATACATAAGAAGGACCAAAACAATTACTTACATCTCAAGTTGCTAATATTTAATAAAGCATACAAATAATATGAACAAAATCCTTAATCATTGATATTTTTCCCCACTTTACTATGAAGATTCTTACTCTAGAGATAGACTTTTTGACAATATCATGGCTCAATATCACGGCTTATTAATATTGCATGTCAAAAAAATAATAACTCACTTCATATGACACTTATCCATAACAATTTTCTAAATAATTAATTTAATTAAAATAAAAAAGACACTATTTTGGAGATAAATTTAAGCATTGATTTATGTATATTATTATGAATATTGTGTAGATGTTGAATCTACCATCTACTTAATAATTATTGAT
>APFE030594357.1:0-21275 GCA_000404065.3 Pinus taeda | reverse complement strand
CAAAGTGTTTTGAATTTCTACCCCATTGATAGTTGTTTTAACAATTGGACTACCCGGGTCTACATACTTCTGCATGGTAACTTTTCCCATCATGATATCTGCAATTTTTCCTACCAGGTGGATTTTTCTGGTATTCCTTGGTTTCCTTCCTGGTCTCTTAAGACTTAACTCCTTTATTGTCTTTGCTAGAATAGTAATTTCTTTAATGGCTTGTAACAAGGGAATCTTGATACAAACATTCTTCAATTCATCTAGAAAGTCATAGTCAGGCAACAAGATTTGTTTTTCCACTCCTTTGTCAATTTGTAACCTTTCAGGAAAAGGAGGTGTGGATGAAGATGCAGGTTTCTCAACTATAGGAGTTGTGGGGGTTAAATCTTTTTTTTCTTTTCCTTTCTGAATGTTTGGGCTTTGAAGAGATGCTTCAGAACCTTTATTGGCTATAAGAGAATCTTCCTCAGAAATGCTTTGTTTTTGAACATCTATAGAAGGTTTGTCTAGAACTCTACCTAATCTAAGTTGTACATCATTAAGAGGAGCGATCATATAGGCAGGAAATTGAAATTGTAGACCTTCCATCATGAAAGCATTTTGAGGGTTTTTATTATTGGGGTTCGGAAATGGTTGAGAAGGAAGTTGATTTGACTTTTGTTGAAGCAAGAGTTGAGAATTTGAATGCTGTTGAGAGGATTGTTGTTGTTGTGGAAATGGCAATGATAATTGTGGATTTTGATTTGGAAATTGTGGAACTTGCTGATTTTGAAAAGATGGAGGATATTGGTAAAATTGAGCAAATCTCCCATAAGGATTCTGCATACCTTGGATCCATGCTTGAAAAGGATTTTGAGGTTGGGACCAAGGTTGTTGCCAAGGATTCCAATTTGGTGGAGGTTGAAAATTCATAGGGTTGTTAAACCCTTGATTTTGTTGCCCCTGCCAAGGTCTCTTTGCAACAAAACAGAGAGACTCAATGGTACTTGGATCTTCCTGAAAGACAGCTTTGAGGCCAGGGATTGAAGGACAATCCTTGGTTTCATGATTCTCTGAACAGATTACACATGTTTCTACAACCTTTGCATCCAAGGACATTCCCTTAGAGCATGTTTCTTTCTACATTTTGGGCAAAAGATAACTAAAGCTTCAGCTTCTTCTTGCTGTTTATTATGGATCTTAAGAGTGTCTAGTTTCTCACTAAGACTTCCTAAGATATTAGTTTTGAATTCATCAAGCATGTTACCAATCTCAGCCCTACTTACCGATCCAGTTGCAGATTTGTTTGCTCTGAGGAGAGAAGGATCTCTAGGCCCTTTTTGAGTTTTAGATTTCCCCCGTGAGAGATGAACACATAGCTCTGCTATATCATGAAGTGGAAGTTGAGATATGTCTCCTTTTCCCATCACGTTCAAAATATCTATCCATTCATCTCTAATGGCTTTTAATAGAAGGGCTTTCAAAGTTTCCTCATCCAAGTTACTCATTTTTGCTCTTTTCAGGTTATATTGAAATCTTTCAAGTAAATCCTCCAAATTTTCATCTTCTTTTTGCACCATCTTCAATACCTCATCCTTGTGATTGGTGGGCATACAATAGTCCAGGTACCTATCCAAAAATGTTTGTTTCATATCATTCCAAGTACTAATGGATTGATTGAGTAATCCCATGAACCATTTCAATGCTGCCCCTTTCAATGTTGAAGGGAACAGTTTGAGTTTTTGAGCGTCTTCCATATAATCATAAGTTCGACATACGACCTCAAACTCAAATAGAAATGCCTCAGGGTCCTCATTTCTTGACCCATGAATGTTTGGGAGGACAGATGGAGAAATGTTTTTCATTGTGGCTCGGGAGTCATCATCATCGACTATGGAAATCCAAATGAATCATCTCCATTCCTATTTCCTCCATTGTTACCTCTACCTCCTCCATTATTTCCTCCTCCACCTCTACCTCTACCTCTACCTCCTCCAAGTCCAGTTTCTCTTTCTTCTGCCATGGTAGTTTCTTCAGAGACCTCAAAGTTCTCTGGTTCCTCTACCAAGGGTGAATGAGGAGGAATTTCTCCTTCTTCCTCAGGTGATTCTATTTCTTCAATTACAATCTGTCTCCCTGTAGAAGAAAGGAAAGAATCTCCTTCAGATTCAATAGATGGTATGGGAGAGTCAACTACTGCCTCTTGGATTCCAGGAATCCTAGAGCTAGGAGTATGAGTTGGAGATGATGAAGGTGTCTCTTGCCTATTTCTTGAAGTGGATGGAGTTGTGAAAATCGAACTTCTGGATCCAGCTAAAAACCTTCCCCTAGAATCTCTTGCTCTATGCATATCATTTTTTATTTTTTCTTCAAGTCAGGGTAATAATTCTTTTTCTGATCTTCCAGATCACTCTAGGTTCAAGAAGAGAGCATACTCAAGAAACTATTAAACCAATAACTTTCTCTTTTCTCATCCTCCAGATCACACTAAGTGAAAGAGGAGAGCATACTTTGAGAGGTTATTAATTTTCCTTTCTTGAAATTTTCTTATTTTTATATATTTTTTTTAGAAATCGGCTACCTAATTTCACTTCCCCGGAAACGGCGCCAAAAATGTTTGGTCAATTTAGTGATACCTAAATCGCAACTTTTTAAATGTCAACCCGGGGCTCATAAGCTGATGAAGTGAGGTGTACTGTATGTACTTAGGCAACTATTTCTTAAGCTTCTGTCGTTTTCACTTTTTAGGGTTGTTTTCAAGTATATCTCTCCTAATGTGGTGTGACGAAATAAAGTGAGTGAAGTGTGTGAGATTGTGATGTGATTTTTACAACTTAAAAGTACTCTACAAGAAAGCTTGAAATGAAATCAATGCTTAAAGGAAAGTAAAGGCATCAAATAAAAGACTAATGACATTGGCCCAGTGCCTCTATTGCTGCAAGGAAATGCAAATGAAATCTATGTCAAATAACAACTAAGCAATGTGAAACTAAAGTAAATCTATCTAAAAGAAAGACTAGTCACAAATATTTTAACTTCTTCTTAACTTCTTGCCTTTTAACTGAATGTATCATGTGATAAAAAATTAAAAACAAGTCAAGGAATTGTGAGTTTCTGAACAACTAAACCAAGCTACATTAAGTGATGTTTTGGTCCTCAATAAAGATATTAAGTTATAAGGAAGAGACCATTAATAGATAAACAACTTGATATCTACAAACAAAAAGAAAATATGCAAATTCACTAAATGATAATGATGAAATAAGGGCTGCAAAACAAAGAAGGTCAGCAACATAGACAAGATGATCACACATGTCACTAGTTGTGCAAAAGAAAAGCATAAAATTGTCCTGGCCACGCCTAAGAAACCTGCATAACACACTGATCAGTCATGAAAAAGAGCAGAAATGTAAACAAGCAGAAATTGAAATGTATGTACAACTATCTAAAACACAGCAATTAAAGGCATTATATACATGGAATAAGAAAACGAAATGCGAGAAACTAAAAACACTGTACAGGCCTTTAGTAAACAGGGGTCCTCTGCCTACTCCAGCCGTTTCAAAGATCAATCACACGCGTAAATGGAATAACAGTCTTCTCATGTATTGTGCATAAAATAGGAAAATACAGTGGGAGTTCAAAGGTATAAAAATAGCAGCTAACAACTAACTTGTCCAGCGTTCAAAGGCGCTTTATTTATAATTGCAGAAGGTGAACTAACTTAACGAAATCTAAGTAATTCAAACAGCTGAATTGAAACATGTAGTTCTGCTACGTCCTCGGATCTAGGCAATGGTCATCGTGGGCATTCAATACGCTATTGGATTATGTCTCCCACTTCTTTCATAACTGAGGACGATGCCACCTATTCCTCACGCGCTCTAAAACAGAACATGCAGAGCCGTGCCACCGCCAATGACCTCTGTTTGACCGAAGTTGCCTCCTCGTTGACCACGGGCTTGGATAACTGGTTCGGATGATATGGAGGGACACACACCATGTCCTTCGTTCCACGAACTTGCCCATGTGGCTCCTCTTCCCAGAGGACACCTGGAACATAGTGTTTAATAAAACAGTTGCGGAATCTGGGGTTGGCTGCGGAAACCGGGATCAGCTGCGGAAAACCCTGTGTAAACCCTGTATGAGCTGTAGAAACGCAGCACCTTGGACCAAAATTCTAAACCAAACACAGTCATTAACATAATTAGAAAACCATGTAAAAAGTCCTAAAATACAACGATTTGAGCAAATTGATGGAGGGAATGAGAAGCAAAATAGGAAAATGAATAGGAAAAAGAGGCTGGGAGGATGTGTAAAGAAGTGTAGGTTTGAGGCTCAACAACTGTATCAACCATTTTTCTTCTAAGGAGGGGACTCATTCTTTGGTGGTTCTTTAACATCCTTTTTATCATCAGTGTAGATGCAATAATATGCATTCATTGCATGTCCAACACTTTTTCTTTCCTTAGCTTGTGCAAGTTCTTCTGATTTTTCTACCTATTATGTGTTCTCATCTGCTAATAGAGTATCTACAATGTGCACAAATAGAGGATTCATGTTGTGATTCCATTGAGGGCATGTTTTTACTAAATGATGTTCCTGATGGAAAGAATAATAATCATCCATGGCAAAGCTTTCTATGTTCATCATGAAATTTGAACTTTCTACAAAAATGGAGGGTTGATTGTTGTTATTACTACTATTCCTTTGAAAAGGGAAGGACTTAGGAGGCTTAATGGTAGCGGAAGCCTCACCTGACCTTTTCTTTAGTTTTGAAATTTCATTGGTGAGCATCTTCACCATCCTACCAAAGTTTTTGATATCTGATTATTCTTTCATTTTAGCCTTACTAGAGGAAGGTTATGATTTTCTACTAGTCTCTTTAGAGTCCTTTGATTCATCATCGCTTGTATTGATCCCAATCACATGCAATTCCTTCTCAACAACGATAGTCTACAAAGTTTAGTGCCAACATTGCCTTTGCATCTCTCTTTACAAATTGGGAAATACTAGTGCACAAGGTAGTTTTGTAGTAATAAATGGTAATTGAGTCATGTGGCTGTGTATCTGGGGGAAATTTATTCAACATACGATTCAATTTCTGATTAAAATCCTTCACTTTCTCTTTTCCCCCATGTTCATGCTTCTGAGACCTTTAAGTAACATAATGGGAGTCTTCTCATCAACAAACTCCTCAATAATTAGCTTTTTAAATTCCCCCCATGTGTCGATTGTATTGACGGGTAGACTACGTTACCATGATGTCGTTCAACCTTCTAATGTGTAAGGGAAAATCCTACAGGAAAAATCATCATACCTCACCTCCAACATTCATAAATGCACGTAAAAATAATCGCGATGATCTTCAACCTTCATCATTTTATATGGATCATACTTTGAGAGAATCTTTTATGGATGTATTTCCATCATATGAAAGTTATTTGGAAGAGAAAGGGACCCTTAGGCCATCTAATCCAAATCCTAGTTTGGCACATTCTCGTCTCTGCATTCTTCCCCCTTTTCAGAATTTAAGGAATCTTCACCATCTAATTCATTGAAGAGGCCATAAAAAAATAACAATTGTATCGTCTTCGTATCCTTTTTTAATAGGTGGAAGTTGTTATTGATGTTCAATATTATATGTGGGTTATACCAACCCCTCAAGAGTGAAAGAAATAAAATCTTCCACTATACAAACCAAGATACTAGTACTACTTGTCTCTTTCTTCTTTTGAAAATGTGGAAGATTTTGTACTCTGGGAATTAGTCTAATAGCCTTCGTGAACCAATGCATTATAGGTCGAATTCCATGGATTTTATCTTAAGAAACTTCTCAAGTTAGTTTTAGGTCAGGGTAAGAAGATTCTCCTTCATCAGGAATTAGAGTAGTGCTCGGAATGTTACTACCTTTACCAGAAGAAGAATGATTAGGGTGTGTGGAGTAATCATCTGTAAAAAATTGGTGGCCCTCTTTCTAGTACCAGAATGTTGATGATGCTAGATACAACCATCATAGAGTGGATCTCCCCAATATAACATCCCAACTAGACCCCACACCATTTGGTGTAGGAGTCCCATCTACAATGCAACTTGGAACTCATTTTCTTAAAGATATGCCTTGGCTTTAGCTATAAGCATGAGAGACAAGCACAATTGTCCTTTCAAATGAGAAAGCTAGTATGCCATGTGAGTGTTCAATTACTGATGTATCAAGGTTCTTCTACTATGGGGGGAATTAAGTGAGAATCCAAGGGAGAATTAATAGTACTACTGTGATGGAGACACACATGAAAGATAATAGTTCATCTAACATCAAGTGAAATAGTTTATAAAGATGTGATGATCATTATAAACATAACAACACATTTTGAACAAGAAGCACCGAAGTAACCGAAATAATTCAATTACTCCAATACTTATGAAAGTCAACATGAACCATAAAAATTTAAATAATAGTCTTATAAATATTCCCAATCCATTTGTGAAAACATGTTGGCCTGGAAGGCTTCAATATTAAGAAAAATTCCCAAGATACATAAATTCAATGAACACCACTAGCTCCAATAATTGAGTGCTGGTGCCACTACTTGCTTCCCAAAAGTACTAATTTTGTCTCTCTAATTCCTTGTGGCAGAAGTAAATTTTAAAATTAATTTACATGATAAATGAGGATATATTTATAACTTGAGGAATGACATTTTACATCCTCATGACTCTTGACTTTCTAAATTTTAGTGACCTTTGGAATTCTACCACCTTTAGAATTCCAAATGACTTTCAGAATTACATATGGCTTTTGGTATTACATGTATTTTCAAGTTCCATGACACTTTGGTCCATAGATGACTCTTGGTCTTCCACTTATTTGTCCTTTGTAATGATTATAATACATCATGACTTCCACATCATCACATGATGAGACATGACATGTCATTATCTTGGATGAATGGGACTTATAGTTATTGATGACATGCACTTTCTCTAGTGGTGACACGACTTCCAATTGAATTTTCATTCTTCATGCAACTTCAATTATTGATGTCGTCTACCCTTGAAAGGGTCTTTGATCAAATAGAGTCTTCGTGGCCACTTTGATCATCAATATCCAACTGTGTTTTTCATTCTTTTCGAGCTTCCTTTATTTGTTCTCCTCACTCGATCTTCCTCGTGTTTTCTTTCCATGCTAGTTCTCGAATACCTATATCTGCAAATCACTCATCACAAGCAACCATCATCTTCAAAATCTCCTATTACGCCATGTTTCATGCATATTTTTTTTTCATTCCTTTTTGTTGTGCTTAAGAGGAACAAATAGGGCTTTAGGGTGCATGGCCACACTTTGAAAGGCTGAAGGGTTGAAGAGCAGAGGTTTTAGGGCTTTGGCATGCACTCATGTGCTCAAAGGAAGAAGACAATCAAGGGAGGGCACATCATGCGAGTATGAAGGTTGAAGGTGAAGCTTCAGGCTTCCCAAGTGTGTTGTGTGCCCAAGGGAAATATGGAGGGTGCAGGTGCACTCTTGAAGGCTGAAGGATGGAGGCTTCAGGCCTTCCAGGTGTGTTCATGCACTCAAGAGGCCTAGGAGGGAGAAAGATGCACTCTCGAAGGTTGAAATTTGAGGCTTCATGCCTTCAGAGTACACTCATGTGTTCAAGGAGTCCAAGAGGGTGAATGCCACATCAAGGAATGTTGAACGGTGGAGCTTAAGTTCTTTAGGGTGTGCCTATGTGCTCAAGGAGGGAACACTTATTCAATTCAAAGGAGTGTGCTAAATGAATACTTGGTATTTTAAAGTGTGCAGTTCAAAGTAAGCAAGGGGAAAGAGGGTTGAGGAGTTCACTTTGTTCTCTTGGAGGATGCATGGTAAAATGCCAAAAAATGGAGGATTCCTCATCAAGGCTTTAGAGTGTTCTCATGCACTCTTGGACCTAATGAATTCACTTTGGATTGAAAATTTGTCAATGTATGAGATATGGGACAAGGGGTGAATAGGATGAGTCTAGACATAGAACCACTTGTGACACAAACCAACTCATCAAGAGAACTTAGAAAAACATGAATAAAGGTTAATATTCATTAAAACACCACTCTATACCCATTCCCAAAGTGCAACAGGTGTAGTGTGCGACTGTGACCCAAATGTGTCGTTTTGACAACAAAGATGCTATGACCACGAAATGCACCAAAAGATGTGATAATTAATGCGATGACACTTGAGACAACTAAAAGACACTTGGGACACATATGAAAGCATAACATGACACTTGAAGATCAAGGCGACTCTATATTTGACAATGATAGTAGCCTCCAAAATTCAAATGTGGCAAAATTTTGGAGGGTGTTGTAGTAGTGATAACAAGACATTGAAGGAAAAGGAAATAAGTACACTAAGTGGTGCTAGATTAGGGCACAAATTTTGGGCGGAGGTACTAGATACTGCATGTTACCAATTTAGCAGATCATCTTCATCAACTTTGGAGGATAAGACTCCACATGAGGCATGTAATGGTAAGAAACCCACTCTCACTCATCTATGGGTATTTGGTTGTGATGCATATGTACATGTTCCAAAGGAGAAAAGAAACAATTTGGATAGTAAATCTAAAAGGTGCATCTTTATTAGGTATAAGGATGGTTTAAAAGGTTATAATACTTGGAACCTAAAAATAAAGAAGGTTGTGTACAACTAAGATGTGGTGTTTAGAGAGATATAGGATGTTATTAAACATGAAGTCATACCAAAGGAACCTGAGAAGATATAGTTTGAACTAAAGGAGGATGAATTAGGCTCTACAAAAAAACATGAATTAGAAGAGGAAGAACCACACACTCCACTTTTAAAAAGATCAATTCAAGAGAGAAGGAATCTAGAGAGATATATGTCGTCTTCAATCTGTTCAAATTTTTCATTATTTATTAATGATAATGATCCCAGAACTACTAGGGAGGAAGTGGATTCAGAGGTTGGAAAACTCTGGAAGGAGACCATGGTTGAAAAAATGGCATCCTTGGACAAAAATGAGGCTTGGGATATGGTGTAGTTGTCAACTAGAAGTAAACTGATTTGTAGAGAATGGGCATTTAAGAATAAAATGAATGTAGAAGGTAAGGTGGATAAATACAAAGCTTAGTTGTTTGAAAATGGTTATTCCCATGTGCCAGGAATTGATTTTGGTGATATTTTTTTATCATGTTTCCAAGTTTGATTTTATTAGATCACTTTTAGCTATTGTTGTTGCCTTTGATTTTGAGGTAGAATAGATGGATGTGCAGACACCATATTTTCATGGAGATCTGGAAGAAGAGATATACATGAAGCAAGCAAAAGGTTTTTCCATGAAGGGTAAGAAAGAACTAGTGTTTAGGATAAAATCATCACTTTATGGGTTAAAACAATCACCAAGGATGTGGTTTCAGAAATTTGATTCATATATATTGGGAATTTTGTCCACAAGAAGAAAAGAGGATCACTATGTGTATTTTAAATTAATTTGTGATCGTGTTATTTATTTTTTCTTGTATGTGGATGATAAGTTGTTGATTGGAAATGAAAAATACATTATCTAGTATTTGAAAACATAATTATTGCTCCACATTTTACATGAATGATCATGGTGCTGCAAACTATACTTTTGGCATGGAAATTAAATGGGATAGGGAGAATAGGAAGTTATGGTTAAACTAGAGGAATTATGTCGAGATGATATTGCAAAGGTTTAATATGCAAGATAGTAAATTTCTCAAGGTTCCTATTACTGTATTTGTAACATTATATTTTGAACAAATTCTAAAGACATAAGAACATGAAGAGGTCATGTCACATGTTCCATATGCCAATGAAGTTGGTAGCCTGATGTATGAAATGGTTTGTACTAGACCAAACATTGCACATGTAGTGGGAGTATTGAGCAGGTTTATTTCAAAACTAGGGAGGGGAAATTGGACAACAATGAAGTGGTTTTTCGGGTATTTGCATGGAACTAGTGACTATGGTATGTACAACCAAGGAAGACCAATATTGGACAGAGTTTTTGACATCCATGGCTTTGTTGATGTAGATTGGGTTGGAGATCTAGATCCGAGAAGATCTACAAGTGGGTATTTGTTTTAACTATTTGGAGGAGCAGTTAGTTGGATGAGCAAGAGACATTCTATGGTGGAACGACCAACTATAGAGGCCAAATATATGGCAACCACTCTTGCAAGCAAGGAATTAATTTGGTTGCAAAGATTGTTTTCAAGTATGGAGTTGGTACAATGAGATATAAGGATAGACTATGACAACAAAAGTGAAATTTTCTTGGCAAAGAACCCTTATTACCATTCGAAGTCAAGCACAATAATTTTCAATATCATTTTGTGAGGGATATGGTTGAAGAAAAAAATGGTTTTTTGGTAAAGATTGACACTTTGAAGATTGTTGTAGATTTATTGA
This sequence comes from Pinus taeda, assembly GCA_000404065.3. NCBI lineage: Eukaryota > Viridiplantae > Streptophyta > Pinopsida > Pinales > Pinaceae > Pinus > Pinus taeda. The sequence goes on along the minus strand of APFE030594357.1, from coordinate 10,867 downwards.
CACATTTTGTGAGCATTGAGAATTTTTCTTGGTGTAGGGAAACAATGGGCATTGTAGCCTTGGACCAATGACTAAGCCGTCCTATAGCCCCCTACGTGGAAAGAAAACAACAAGTGGGAGAATGTTGGGTAGGTGTTATATTCTTTCCACGCATCACGTGTGTTTTATTTTTTTATGCAGAGCCAATAATAGTTTGGTAGACCCAAGGATGGTTGGCAGACTTACTCATCATTTTTTGCATGGTTTTTTCACATGGTTTTGGGCACGATGATTTTTTTCCCATGTTATTTTTGTAGAGCTAGTCATAGGAACTACAGTTATGTTCTAATCCAAGGCTAGTGGATTGGGGTTTATGAATGCTTCAACACACACACACAACACACAAATATATATATATATATATATATATATATATAATATATATTAAGTAACATTGAAAGAAATATATTAAAAATCAGTATGGTACTCCTAGTTTTGGGATCCAAGGGAAAATATCTGTGGATATTTGTTTCACATTCTTGCCATTGTATATTTTTCTATTTTAAGACATTGCTTGCAAGTAATTTATGTACAACATTAAAACCTGTAATAGTTGCAAACCATTGACTCATTGTGTCAACATTTCTACCAAATATGACATCATCAACATAAATGACTACCACCAACAGTTTATCTTTGTCTTCTTTGATACATAATTTATTGCCAATTGATCCTTTCTTGAAGCCCTATTTCTTAGGATATTTGTCAATGTAATAGTACCAAGCTTGGGGAGTTTGTTTTAACCAATACAAAGTTGTTTTGAGTTTGAAAATGAGATTATTTCCATTAACAATTATAAATCCTTCAAGTTGTTCAATTTAGACCTCTTCCTATATATCCCTATAGAAAATGTGAGATTTAGCATCCATCTAATATACCTTAAATTTGTGGTAGTTGGAAAATGCTAGGAACATTCTTATGGCTTCAAGATGGGCCATAGGTGAAAATGTCTCTTGATAGTCTACTCCTTCCTATTGAGCATACCATTTTTCAAGTTGTGCCTTATTCTTTACTACTTCTCCATTTTCATTTTTTTTGTTCTTAAATTCCTATTGGGTTCTAATGATATTTTTATTTTGTGGCCTTGGAATTGGATCCCAAGTATGATTCTTTTTAAATTGCTTTAGTTCTTCATTCATGGATTTAATCCAACACTCGTCTTGGCTTGCTTGATGCACATTTTGAGGTTAAATTGTATATAACAAAGCTAAATGATTAGAGGATGCAATAAATTCCTTTTAGTTTATACTCCAACCTCTTTATAACCTAATATTTGGGTTTTAGGATGATTTTTCTGCATACCTAGATGGTGTCTTTTCTTTCTCACTTCCTTCATTTTCTTCTTCTTCTAATGCCTTTCCTTCTTCTTCTCCTATAATTTATTTCATCTCAGTGTTGGGTTATTCATAATTAGATTGTATTTATTTTTTGGGGCATATAGATCCTTCATCTATTGTAACATCTATACATTCAACAATTTTATGAAGCCTCTTATTGCACCATTTGTACCATTTTCTTATAGAGGAGTACACAAGAATAATTCCCTCATATTCCCTAGGTTAAAATTTTATAAGTTTATCATCATTTATTTCGATAAACATTTGCTTCCAAATTTCTTAAAGTACTTAACCATTGTGTGTTTTCCATTCTGTAATTGATGTGGTGTTTTGTCATTGTTAACTCTTAGATGGGATTTTCTTAGGATATTGACCACTCTTTATAATGCTTCTTCCCGAAAATTGACACACTCCAGATTCATCAAAACATTGCAAAAGCCATTTTTTTAATAATTATGTTCATTATTCTTGTAACTTTGTTTTGTTGAGGAGTTTTGGCTATAGAGAATTAACTTTTGATACAATGTTGATCATAGAAATCAAAGAATTCATATGATATGAATTCACCCCACCTATAATCACTGAGACATTTTATTTTCATTTCATTTTAAATCATAGCATTGAATATTTTAATGTTCTCAAAAGAATCATATTTAAATTTTAGCAAACCAACCCAACACATTCTAGTGTAGTCATAAATTAATAACATAAAATATTTTTTGGCTTGGTGGGGCTTGATCCAGGTTCAGCATTAGTTAGCCAAACAAATCCCTACACTGTTGGGCCTTTTGTCATCAGCCCGTAGAGCATGGACCGAAGTCTCACTGAAGTAGTATGGGGGGATGCTGGAACCACATTTTCGCACCCTGAGATGGTCGTGATGTTAGTTTATTCCTCCTATTTCTACTCTCACAAAGGTCATTAAGTTTTAGGGCTCTGTCAATCTATCCATTTATTTCGCCCTTCAGAACATTCGTGAAGGATTACGATTGGCCTTTGTGTAGCCCTAATTTTCAATTCAGATACTTTCGTACAGGTAGGCAGTGTATTGTGCAAATTCTTGACCTAGCTTAAGTGTCGTACTTATCTTATTAAACAACCATTGTTAGCGTTGCGTAAACAAATATCCTTATTTTTGTTCAATTATCCAATGTAATTACATAACTTCGCGCATCACATAAGAATTATAAATGAAATTCATACATAATATGGCAAGATGGATTAACAGGAAATAAAGACACAAAATTTGTAGAATACTTCTCTTTATTGATATCTTTAGATGATTATAGACTCTATCTTCCCTATGCACATAGCTACAGAGGTTTGTGCACTCAGCTGCAGACTTCTACCCTAAGCCTCTATGCACTCAGTTATAGAGCCTCTACCTACACTACGACTTGAAACTTAGACTTCTCTCTGTATCGCTCAAGAATTCTTCTACAATTCATGGCTCCTATTGCGTCTTGGAGATTACTTACTTAGCTCTTTTTATACAATCCCATGGTCCACAAACCATGGGTAGATATTTACAACCAACTTTACTTTATAAAAATAAGGGTGGACAAGCCTTTATGACTCATGACACCTTCGCACTCTGCGAGCACAAAATGTAGAGACTTTACAACTTTATTACAAAATTTGACCCAAAACATGGGCTTTTAGCCCCAAAACTATCCTTGGGGGGGTCCTATTCCCAATAGGCCCCCAACATAAACATTGTGTCTCTCCCTCAAGTCACTCAACAGGTATGGAGACCACCCAACTCGACCCATATGACTGCAACCTCAGTAGTACATTGTTCGGCCACCTAATTCATGTCTTCAACCATCTGCTCCGTCATGGATCCTAAACTGTTGACCTAAATATTTTTATGAGTTACTTGTAGAGTCACAAGGTTTCCTTCAATAGAGGTTGTCACCATGTAAGCCTCATCCATCCAGGTCTTTAGTCGTTCCTTTACCACTGCTTCCTTGTGCAACCCTGCATCCACTTGTTCCTTCAACTACTTGGCCTCCTGCAGCTTTACTAGTATCAGTGTGATCACGACGGTTTGCATTGTGCCATTGAATTCATCATAGTGTTGTTTTAGCTCGCTCGCTTCTGTCTCCAATCGTTGTACGTTAGGGTCCTCCTGCAAGGTCGTCGGACCTCAAACAACTGCCAAAACATTTGCATGTATTCTGCTACTGCACTCTTAACCACCGCTATTGCTTCTGTGACAGTGGTCACCTAATATTCCTTTACTTATGGTGGGTTTGAAGGTTGGGCCTTCAACTGTAACACAATTATTTGCAAGTTCAACTCCAACTAAATCCTCATCATTTCTGTACGGGCATCGCGCACCCCTGTAGCTAGCTTGCAAATGCACACCTCAATTAGTTCTTCCTTAGGAATGGCCAACTCTAGGACCATTCGACATGCCTCCTCGATGACGTACATTATATGCTTATTCTGGTTGGTCGCCTTGGTCAAAACAGAAATGGTAGAGTCCCCCTATAGTGCCATCTATTCATTGTTAATCCACTGCTCACTAATCACTTGGAGGGTGCGGTGCTCGTGGGCCCTCACCTCCACAATCACTCCATCCTACAAAAGGTGGAGCACTTCACTGGGGAGTGTTGCCAGATTCAACACTACTCCCTTTAGGGTGCTAATAGTGGGCATGTCAACTTCATTCTTCGTGGTCAGTGCTCCATTAGGCAGCACTATCGCATTGGAGGCCTTTGCGTGGATCATCTTGACAACTTCTGAAGTGTCGATAGCAATGTTGGTAGACACTGTGTAGGTTGGAAAACACCGTAGGTGACAATCGTAGGTAGACACCTCGAGGTTGGCAGACTGTAAGGACTCTGGACACCACATATCTCCACAATGGTATGATATTGTCCACTTTGGGCCTAAGCCCTCATGGATTTGCTTTTAGACTTACCGCAAAAGGCCTCATACCAATGGAGATACTTGTCCATCTTTATATACGCATGATCCTCCCCACTTCTAGTCAATGTGGGACTTTGGTCGTATACCCAACAATCTTCCCCTCGAAAAAAGAACCATCGAGCCTCCCCTCAAACAATTATCCATCCATCCACTCTCGACCAACCACGATTCTCCGCTCCAATTCGTTGGAAGCACACGCCTTACATGGAACACCACCTGCCTTGAGAGCTTGCTCTATCCCAGGTCAACTCCTCTTCACCGTGTTGGGACTAGGGCACGTCCATGAAGAATCTGAAGCACACCGCCTGCCGAGCTCATCCATGGATCCCATCGTGATATTACCGGGGCCCACCACCTTCGTTCGACATTCTAAGGATTCATCCACTTGGTTAACTTCGGGGCATGGCTCTGATACCACTTGTAAGGACTCTGGACACCACATATCTCCACAATGGTATGATATTGTCCACTTTGGGCCTAAGCCCTCATGGATTTGCTTTTGGACTTACCCCAAAAGGCCTTATACCAATGGAGATATTTGTCCATCCTTATATATCCATATATCCATGATCTTCCCCACTTCTAGTCAATGTGGGACTTTGGTCGTATACCCAACACATAGCTCATTTCATATTCATTTCCATTGAAATTTTCTAAGTTAGCTAAGGTAGAATTCAATTTTATTGCTCAGCCTGTGGGAAAATTTCATGTTCAATGTTCATTCTTCTGTTGAAAAGGATTCATGTTGTCCATGCCCTTTTCACCCTCTTAAATCAATCTCTCCATTCCGCACTATCTTAAAACTAAATTGCTAGTTTTTCCACCTACCTTGCCTCACGAAATAATCTGTGCCTTTGTATTAAGTTCTCTGTTCATTGACATTCAGTGGTCCCACAACATCCCAGAAACATTGTCATTCATGAAAATCAATTCTTATTTTCATTTTCACTTAATAGCCTAAGACAATTAGTTCACTGTAAGTCATCTCAGGCCTTTTCATTCACTTATTCATTGAGTGTGACTCGGAGAGAGCCCTCTCATGTTCTGGTAGGGCTAGCTACCTAACTGAGCGTGGTTTGTGGTTACCCTGAATTTTGCCTTCTTTCAGCCTAAGGCAGATTTAGGTGCTAACACTAATGATCCAAATCTAAAAATGTTTGTATTAGATGAGTTATATAACAAAACCAATATCTAGGCATCCTCGTTATCAAAATTTAATAGCTGCATTGAGGAAACAATTTTATTGGCCTAACTTGAAAACAAAAGATGCTAAACGCATAGATAAATGCTTGGAATGTCAATAGGTGAAGGCATCCCATCAACATCCAACTAGGTTATTACAACCCTTAGCCATTCGAGAATGGAAATGGGAAATAATATCAATGGACTTCGTCACTGGCTTACCAAAAACTAGGAGGCAACATGATGCTATTATGGTAGTGGTAAATAAAATCATTAAAGCAACACACTTTACTCCTATAAAATCAACCCTTAAAGCCATTAACATAGTATAAATATTCAGGAAGTATATCTTTAGGGTGCATGGTATGCCAAAAACTTTTATTTCATATTGTGATTCCAAGCTCACTTATAAATTTTGGAAGGGTCTATTTGAAGGTATGAAAATAAATTTAAATTTTAGGCCACTCTATCATCCTTAAGCTAATAAATTTAAATTTTAGGCCACACTATCATCCTCAAACTGATGGTCAAATACAAAAGAATCAATCAAAGCTTATAAGATATGTTAAGAATGTATGTTATGGATAGGCAAACTAAGTGATACGACTATCTCGACTTAGTTTAGTTTTCCTATAATAATGGATATCAAATTTATTTGAAGATGAGCCCCTTTGAGATATTACATGGAAGAAGATGCAAAGTGCCTCTAAGATGGGACCATCTTGAAAATCAGTTAGTGTTGGGAATGTATATACTCAAAGAAATGGAAAAAGTGGTTAAACATGTTAAGTATAATTTATAAACAACTCAATATCGACATAAGATTTATGCATACTTGAAAAGAGTTCACAAATAATTCAATTTTGGTGATCATGTTTACTTAAAAGTGAAACTGATGCGGGAGCATTTAGCCCAAGAGAAATTATTGTAAATAACAGTCATAGGGGGTCAAGCATTCTAGAATTATTTTCCTAAGTTACAAGTCAGTGTAATTAATTAGATGTTTCAAAAGTAAATAAATAAGAAAATAGGAAATAGGGAGTGCTTTTAGGCATAAAGCAATGAATATGGATCATCATGGATAAGGAGGCTTTTCTTGTTCTTAAAACAGGAAAAGATGGAATAAAGCATCAATAGACCTTTGTATGCATTGCATGTAGAGTTAGAGTTTTAGTTGAGTGATTTTAGGATTTTTTAATCATGCTAAGTTTTATAAATAATGAATCCTCAAAGACATTGAAAAGGACAGAGTGTGAGAGAGTGTGGTAGAATAGAAAGGAGAAAATCTTGGGCAGCAAAGGCTTGTAAGCCTTTGGCAATTGTAAGGCCATCACTGTTGCACATCCGGCAAAAACAAAGTCTGTAAGTGCTTTCATTGTTAATATAAAAAGTGGTTTCAGAATTGTGTAATTTGATTTCTGGAGTGGAATATATCCTCTGCAATTGGGTTTAAATGAATAATGCCCATTTTTATAATCTGGTAGTGAGATCATTGTTAATGCCATTAAATGAAACAAAATGGGAAATCGATTTAAACAATTGATACTATAATTGGTTGTATTTCTGCACCGAATTGAAGGAACTGGTATTGTTAATATCAATATTGTAGTGTTGACGGGAAAGAATGGGGTTTATGAATTTCTAAATCTATTTCTGAAGAATAGATGTTATGTTTAGAGATCTGGTTAAATTTCCAATCGATCGCATGTTCCATAATGATCTGCATATTAATACCTTGGCAAGCGAGCAGTTAAATATATTTACTGTGTGTTAAACAATTTATAGTGTTTCTTTTTCGTTGTTACACTGTCGACCTGTGATTTCATTGCTATATATAAACAGTGGCAGACTTGAAATTAACTGATAACGTCCTTACCAACTAAGGTTAGAGTTCATATCATATATTGACGGCAGAGTCTCGGCCTCAGAGTGCCATGCGTGTCTATTACCTTATTGCTGGTCGATTACTGAGTTTGCAGGTATAGAAAGGAGCATTGCGTTCTTTACCTTATGGTTTTCCTTGCTGTCCGTCGATAGAGCTGTTCTTTACTTACTGATGACGGGGCGATTTGAAAACACAACGTAAAGAACGTGTTAGCTGATGAGTGGACTCTATTGGGCCACGAGATAATGGTGGTTTGACTGCTAATTGACCAGTGGACGTGTGTTGAACGTGATGCATATTTTATCATTGTGAAGGTCGAAATATTGTGATCGAGGCCTGTATATACTGTTGTGGGCTATGCGAAATCCCCTTGCTAGAGGACGCATTTTTGCATTGAGAGCGCCAGATTCTTTGGTTAGTTGAGGCCGCTGGTATGCGTGAAGGGAGGATGGACAGGTGTTTGCAGAACTGAGCCTCTTTCCTCCTTGTTGGACATGGATAGTTGATACCACTACTTCTGGGCATTTATATATATATATCAAATAAATCAATCATTGTGGCTTGCTGTAGTTCCTATGGAGAATAGCAACACCAAACCAAGCACTCTCTTACTATCTTACAGCGTGGGGGATTATTCCTGGGCAGAGTTCGCCACCTGGAGAAGAGATTGGAACAGGTGGGTCGGTTGGATTGTATTCTTGGGGAAAGTACAGCGCTGGAGATCCTGGTTCTATGCAGGCCTACCCTGCATCAGAAACCAAACAAAATCACTCTCAGACTTGGAAAGTATGCCAAGTTATCACCTAGATATTATTGACATTTTTAGATTTTATAGCCAGAATGGGACCAATTTCTTATCATCTTTCTCTTATAAAAAAATATAAAAATTGATAACGTATTTCATGTATTCTTTTTTGAAGAAATATGTATATCACTCAACTCATAGAATTGATTGGAATGTTGTACAGGTAGAAATGGAGGAGAGTTCCTCGAAGAACCTCAACATATTTTAGACCTAAGGTTAATCATGCTTTGGAATAGATATATAGTGCAAGTGAAAGTTCAAAGGAATCATTTCAACACAAAAGAGGTAACATGGGAGTTGGGGGATGTTTTTGAACAAGCATATGAATCTCGAATTTAAAATAAAATGTTGGAATGGATTCTAGAAGTTATGGGCAAACATTGGGATGATATCAAATTCAAGCGGAGGAGGATGTGATATCCCTTTACTTGAAGATTTTGTTGCAAATTTGTATATTTATTTAAGTGTGATGGTTTCCTAACTTTAAATAGACTTATTTGGAAAGATTTTATGAGTGTGATAAACTTATAAAGGCTGAATGTAAATCTTGTGTTTATTATGTTGTTAATAAAAATAAAAATTGTAAAAAGTAGTACATAAGCTACATCTGGCTGAAAGAGATCAAGGATGCAAGTTAATCTTGGTTATTAATTAAGCATTCATTAAGTCCTAGGAATCCAATCTGAATAACTAGATTAATTATGAATTAAGGATATGAAATGGTCCATAACTTCCCTAAAAGTCATTATGTTGTCTTTGGAAGTGGGAAGTAGAGTTCATAAATGAGCTAATAACTACCTGATTCCTATTGGGTGAGTGAAAAATACTCAATTTTGACTTGTGCCTTATTCAAATTAAGTAATTCGATTTTCCACACTAGGAGGATGACTTGGATTGTAGTTAACTTGCGTGACATGGCCTTGTCTACTAGTTTGCTCAGTAAATTCAAGTTTGTAGGCTAGAAGTAAAGTTGTGCATATATTGATTGGTAATATTTAGAAATCTAGTTGAGTTATTGTTATTTGAATTGAGTTAATTGAGCTCAAGTCTTTAATTGAGCCTGGCTGAAGGTCAATTGAGTAGTAGAATTGTTGTTAGCTCAATGATCTCTCATTCAACTAGTCAATTAGCTAAAAATAGACACAATCATTTATGGAATTTGAATTTTGTAGTTTATGTGGAGGAAAAGGAATGTTTATATTTATATTTGTCTATTGTTGAGAGTACAATGCCTTTTCACTAAGTAGGTGATCAATTATTTCAGGATTTGGGCTAGGAAATAGGGAATTTTGCTATCTTTTAGGAGCTTAAATTCTCCATAATTGTGAAAGAAAATAGGATGTTGATTGAGGCTTGAATTGGCTAAGTGTTGGCTAGATCAAGTCAGGAGGTAGGAGAATAGGATTTTAGTGCATGGTGTGCTTTAGAGTTGAAGCGAGACATTGTAATTATTTCTATTTTCATTTGAATTAATGTAAAGTAGTAGAGGGGTTTGTTATGAAACCAGCTCACAAAAAGATAGAAAAGATAGATCAACGCCTTAGAATTCAGCCTCTTCGAGGGGGAAAGCTCCTTTACATTACATAAATGAACAATTCTTGGATGATACAAATGACAAGACCTCCTTTCTATATATAGGAGTCTAAGGGGTCATAATATAATCAAATTCGACATAACAATAATAATGTAAGGGCGCAATAATAACAATAGTAGGCTTCTATGGGGCACACTAATAACAACAGGGGGCTTCTATGGGGACTACATGGGTAGAACAATATAATAAGGGGGTTGTACTAATAAAAATAAGGGGTTACACTAATAGTATAGGGGCCTAACATGCCCCTCTCCTTTAAAAAGTGTTGTCCTCAACGCTTGAGTACTTCCTGATGCTTCTATATAAAAATTTTATCCTTCCATGTGAAATATTCAACACATAAGTTATTCCACTTGATGAGATACTCTAAAATTGATTGATTTTGTAGCTGTCGGGTTCTTATTTCAGTGATTGCTCGAGGTTCTAATATGATTTTTGATTCCTCATCAAGTTCTGACAATATTGTTTGAACAAGGATATTCTGCAGCTTGTGAGTGAGTGGCCACACTTCTTTGTCCTTCTTCCATTCATCCCTTACTTCTTTTACCCAATCTGGTTTGATATTTGAAATAGCACAAAACAATGCTTCCACATCCTCATCCTTTCTTGAGAGTACATCTGCAACAAAACATTTCTTGCCTTTTCTGTAGATGATGTCAAAGTCATAACCCAACTTATTTGTGACCCATTTTTTATGTTCTTCTAAAGATAATATTTGTTCTAAAATGTATTTAAGACTATCAAGATCCATTTTTACCTTGAAGTGTCTTCCCATTGGGTAAGGTCACCATTTCTTAAATGCGTGTAGTATTGCCAACATTTCCTTCTCATAAATAGCTTGCTTGAGATGTAACTGTAAAAATACCCAATCACCTACATCAAAACATTTTTCACTATGATGTTGATCTACTTGTTTTTTCATTCGACTCTACACCAAAGTGGCATTATCTTTTAAAAGTTGGAGAACTTGTTGTTCATTGTTAGGGTCCCACCCTAACCCCCTTATTCATTTCATGGGATCACGTCATAGTCAAGAGTCAATAAATCCCATATTAATATTTGTAAGTGGTTAACCCGCAATTAATGAA
>APFE030594355.1:0-22229 GCA_000404065.3 Pinus taeda | reverse complement strand
ATCTTTCAATTTCCAAAATTTGTTTTCTTTCCAACTTTTCAACTCCATCACTATCTTTCATTTTTGGAAAATATGTAAATATTTGATCTTTTTCCTTTGTAGTTTCCTTATTCCTCCTTTTTTATCTCCATTACTGTCTTTCAATTTCCAAAATTTGTTTTCTTTCCAACTTTTCAACTCCATCACTATCTTTCATTTTTGGAGAATATGTAAATATTTGATCTTTTTCCTTTGTATTTTCCTTAACCCTTCCTTAACCCTTCCAATTTCAATTCCATTACTATCTTTCAATTTCCGAAATTTGTTTTCTTTCCAACTTTTCAACTCCATCACTATCTTTCATTTTTGGAAAATATGTAAATATTTGATCTTTTTCCTTTGTATTTTCCTTAACCCTTCCAATTTCAACTCCGTTACTATCTTTCAATTTCCAAAATTTGTTTTCTTTCCAACTTTTCAACTCCATGACTATCTTTCGTTTTTGGAGAATATGTAAATATTTGATGTTTTTCCTTTGTATTTTCCTTAACCCTTCCAATTTCAACTCCATTACTGTCTTTCAATTTCCAAAATTTGTTTTCTTTCCAACTTTTCAACTCCATCACTATCTTTCATTTTTGGAAAATATGTAAATATTTGATCTTTTTCCTTTGTATTTTCCTTAACCCTTCCAATTTCAACTCCATTACTGTCTTTCAATTTCCAAAATTTGTTTTCTTTCCAACTTTTCAACTCCAACACTATCTTTCATTTTTGGAGAATATGTAAATATTTGATTTTTTTCCTTCGTATTTTCCTTAACCCTTCCAATTTCAACTCCATTACTATCTTTCAATTTCCAAAATTTGTTTTCTTTCCAACTTTTCAACTCCATCACTATCTTTCGTTTTTGGAGATTTGTTTTGTCTTTCTAACTCATAACCTTTAAGGTACAATGAACTTAATATTCCTATAATTTTTTTTGCCTCTATACCCCACTCAACTCAAGTCCATATGTACATATATGATCTCTTTCCTTTGTATTTTCCTTAACCCTTCAATCTTTTCAACTCCATCACTATCTTTCAATTTCCAAAATTTGTTTTCTTTCCAACTTTTCAACTCCATCGCCATCTTTCATTTTTTGAGATTTGTTTTGTCTTTCTAATTCATAATCTATAATCGACATTGAAATTTGATAACATACCTCTAATTTGTTTTTCCTATACCCGACTCAACTCAAGTCGGTATTTACATCTTTGATCTCTTTCCTTTGTATTGGTGTTAATCCTTCCTACTTTTCAACTCCATTACCATCTTTCAATTTCCAAAATTTGTTGTATTTCCAACTTTTCAACTCCATTACCATCTTTCAATTTCCAAAATTTGTTGTCTTTCCAACTTTTCAACTCCAAAACCATCTTTCAAGTCAATATGTGCATCTTTGATCTCTTTCCTTTGTATTAGCATTAATCCTTCCTATATTTCAACTCCATTACCATCTTTCAATTTCAAAAATTTGTCGTCTTTCCAACTTTTCAACTCCAACACCATCTTCCAAGTCAATATGTACATCTTTGATCTCTTTCCTTTGTATTGGCATTAATCCTTCCTACTTTTCAACTCCATTACCATCTTTCAATTTCCAAAATTTGTTGTCTTTCCAACTTTTCAACTCCAACACGATCTTTCAATTTCCATTTTTTTTTTTTCCAACTTTTTAACTTCATCTCATCTTTCATTTTCCATGATTTATTTTTGTTAAATGATTTTTTTTTTCTTAACTCAGTCTCTAAGATAATGAATTTGATAATATGTCATATTTTTCTTTTGTCTATATGGATGAGCTATATACCATTAATATTTATAAATAATTAAAAATAATATAAAATAAGTAAACATATATAAAATTAAAATATTTTAATTATATTTAAATAAAATTAGAATATTTATAATAAAAAAATGATAACGTATAAAATAAAATGATATGAGATGAATATAAAAAAATAATTGATAGAATAATTTTAAAATAATTTAAATATTAATAAGAGTAGATTTTTGGGTTGTGGAAATTAAAAAAATTATATATATTTTATATAAAATGATAAATAAAAAAACATCTTTAATTAATAGAAATTTTTTAACTAATGAAAATTTAATATATATACATTTTTGAATTGATTCATAAATAAGGGATAGAATTAAATAAATTTGACTATTGAAATTAAAATTAAAAATAAATTATTAAAAAAAAATAAAAAAGTTCTTCACCTTTTTATTTTGCTTATATTTTTCAAGTAGAATTAAACATTTCTTTTTCAAAATAATTATCCCATATTTTATAATTCTATTAACATCTTTATCTTTTCTCACTTTTTTCTCCAATTTACAAAATTAAAAAAGACATTAAAACTATAATAATATTCTTTTTATGAACAAAATTCTCATTTCTTTGCTCCAACTAAAATCAACTTAACATAAGCAGATTGCATACTTTAGAATAATCAAGGTAAAATAAATAGCTTGCATGCTTTGGAATATATTAAAGGTAAAATTTGTTGATTTCTTTTTTCTATACCCACTCAATTCAAATAGATAAACATTTTTATTATCGTGTTTGTAATCTTTGTTTGTAATTGTGAGGGTGAACTCCATCACTGCCTTTCACTTTCCAATTTTTTATCTCTTATAGTCTTTAAAGGACTATGGATCCAACTACTACTCTTTAAACAATAGCGTATAAGAATATCCCAATTTCTTTGTATCTATGTGGATTACTGTAACATTAATATCTATAATTTTGGAAAAATATTATGATATTTAAAATAATGAATTTTTTTGATATTAATAAATAAATATATATAAAATATAATTGTTAAAATAATATTTTTAAATATATATAAATTAAAAATTATATATATTATATATATATATATATATATATATTATATATATATATATATATATATATAATTATATATATATATGAATTTATTGTAATAATAGAAATTAGTTATAAATTTATGTTTAAGAATCTGATTTTATGTATAAAGGAGTTAGTAATTTCACTAGTGAAAGGGGGAGGGACGTTAAATGATTCTCTTATGGTAGGAGGGTGAGGGACATTAAATGACTCGACCCAAAAAAGTTAAAGAAAAACCAAGTGAATTACTCAAAAGTAGGAGGGCATGAGGAGGGTGCATTTCCCATAGTCAAAATATGCAAGCCAAAGGAATTATCATCTTTGGTCGAGACATGTCTCCTTTCCCAAACTTGTATAATTTAAGCCTTTGCAAGACCTTGGTTAAGGCTTTAAGGTTGCCATGGATGTATATTGTATAAAGGCTCATATGTGGTTCATTATATAATTTATAGTAGGATCATTTCTTAGTGTTCATTGTAGTATCATTTTTTAGTGTTTAAAATATGACACAAACATCTACAGGCATAATAATATTTATTATTATGAGAAATAAATAATAATATAAAAAAATTATTTTATTTTGTACTTTAATTAATATATTTTTATTTTTTCTAAGTTAAAATTATATTCATGCTTCAAAAGAGTTATATATCTAGATAGTTTGTTGACACCCTAACTTTCCACTTAGGAAACTAGATTAGTGGTAGTGTATAGAGTTCTTGCTTCTCAAAATTTGGGTCTCAAAAATCCAAACAAGAATAACAATAGGAACGTTGCAAAATTGACAAGTTATAACCACCTTGCACTCCTAGACTTATAACCAGTAGATAATATTAAAAGAAAACTAAACCAAAAAAATAGCATGAAAATTATGTTGAGTCAGATGGCTCCACCTTTATGTTGATTTTCCTTTTGAGTGGAGTTTCTTGGGAACTCGAGAGGGAAAAAATGAGATTCAATTCTTTCCATATGCATATGTTGTTCCTTCACGTGGAGATGGAGCTCGTCTATGTACAACAATTTCACTTAAGTTTTCCAGGTCCTTCATTTGAGAATACAACAAAACAATAAGTGATAGTAAACAAATATTTATTAATGCCTTAAGCAAAATTTCCCCATAGCCAGGAAATTGATTTCTTAAGGAAAAGCATCTGCAATAGTAATTTATTTTTCTTTCTTCTCCATTCTGCATTCTTTGCTTTATTTTCCATTCCGCAAGTGAGATTTCATTCAAGCGGTTAGTTTCCATTCAATTTGTGATTTCAATTCTGCAATTCTTTTCAAAGCTTGAAAAAAACACAAAAGAAACAAAAGCACCTATTTCACGCCTCGTAGGAATAGGGATAACTTAGGAAAATTTCTACCCAATACCCCCACCACTTCAAAGAGCCAACCTTCCCTCTTCTTCAGTGGTTGTGAATTGGAGGACCCCTTACGTGAACAACAAGAGATATTTGAAGAGCCTACCAAGGGAGAAGAAGAAGGAGAACCCATTCCAACTAACCTAATGGCTTAAAATAGAAATGACATAGGAGATAGAGAAAGAATTGAGGGCGCCTTTCCCATCAGAGAAACTAATGGGGATACCAAGATGAAGAAAATAAACCCCTCTTCTCTTCCTCATTTCCATGGCTTGACCTCAGAAGATCCAAACACTTTCTTGTTTGAGTTTGGTATCATATGCAGAACCTATGATTACACCAATGATGAGAAGAGGTTGAAACTATTCCCATCCACTCTCAAGGATGCAACTTTGCGTTGGTTCATGAGTTTACCAGGGATAGCGTCACAACCTGGGCTTAGATGCAGCAAGCCTTCAACAACAAGTATCGAGAGTACTATAGGTCCAAAGACACTAAAGAGGAAATTTTTAGGATGACCGTAGGGCATGATGAATCCCCAGAGGGTTATGAAGAAAGATTCCAGCTTAGCTATAAAAGGGCCAGGTGCACACTTGATCCTGAGTCACTGAAGCTAGTCTTACTTAGAGGGGTAAGGGAAGATCTTCTAGATACCATAAACTTGTTAGCAGGAGGGGACATCTACCAGCTACCCTATGAAGATATCAAGATTGTCTTTAGGACCATTCTAGGGTAGCTAGGAAAAAGGGTAGGGATAGTCAACCTATGATAAGTCCATCCTCTTCCAATACATCCATCAAGGGTGAAATTGGAAAGATGCTAGAAGATTTCAAGAGTGAGATGTTGTAAACCCTTGCCCCACAGATGGACACTATGCACATCAAGAGAAAGTAGGAGGAAATAGATAGAGCTTTAGCCATTTTCTGCCCTAGATGCACAACACTCTAGGAATGAATGTCCATTGAATTTGATTGAGGTCTTCTCAGTCTATGAAGAAAACCACTCCACAGACAAGTGCCCTTCTCTACCTAGACTAAAATTTGTGTATCAGGGAACTGAAGGGGTGACTTAACAACTCTACTAGATAAATCAAATGAGACCCCATGGGCATCAACCATATATACAAAGCATGCAAGGGTCTTACCATGCCTATTAAAACCCTAGCCATACCACATACATTCCCTCTTGGGTGCCTGATGCAGGAGCATCAAGACCCTCTTCATTTGTAAATATGGAATAAAAGGGGGGTGTGATAATTTTAATTATTTTGTTATTTTTAATAAAATAGGGAGTGTTTTTAGGCATAAAGCAGTTATGGGATAAGGAAAGCTTTTCTATTTTAGAACAGGGAAAAAGATGGGAAAAAAAAGGCTCAAGATGCTTTTTACCATATGTATGCATTGCATGTAGACTCTTAGAGCTTTTAGTTGGGTGATTCTAGATCATGCTAAGTTTTTATAAATTAGGAATCCTCAAAGACATTGAGGATTAGAGAGAGAGGGAGAGGGAGTGTGAGAGGTTTTCTGGTTTAATGCGGTGGCGCGAATACCATGTCATATATCCATAACTGTGTACATTATGGGGTGTGTGTTAATTATAGTGGTGAGTGCAGGTTATAGGCAGGCAACTGATAACATATATAATTGTGTATTATTTATATGGACAGTTGCAACACAAGATATGGGATCCAGGCAAACATAGATCTGAACACATGATCAAGAGATCATGAAATTTTTCTACCTTGGGAGTCTGATGCGGGAGCATTCAGCCCAAGAGAAATTATTGTAAATAATAGTCATAGGGGGTCAAGCATTCTAGAATTATTTTCCTAAGTTACAAGTCAGTGTGATGTTTCCAAGTAAATAAATGAAAAAAAATAGGAAATAAGGAGTGCTTTTAGGCATAAAAGCAGTGAATCTGGATAATTATGGGATAAGGAAGCTTTTCTATTTTAGAACACGGAAAAATATGGGAAAAGCCTTAAGATGCTTTTGTTAGGTGGATACATTGCATGTATCCGCTTTTATGTTTCAATCATTATGTAAAGCATATCCATTATTATACATAAATATGAAGGTAGCTAAGCTCTCAGCAGAGAGAGAATGAGTGAGTATGAAGAAGAAGAGGCCATGAATAGGCCATGATTTCTCTTGTAAATAATTTATTTCTTAATTAATTATTTCAGTGATTTGTGTGCATATGTATTGTCTGGAACTTTCAGCGCTTTTAACATTTATCAGGGATAATATGCTGGATTTACTGTGTATTGCAATGCCTGGTTATATGCATAGACAGAGTTTAAAGATTCTGGGTTTTGGAGGCTAGCCCGGCATCAGGTGGTATCAGAGCTAGAATGCTCTATTGAAGATGTTTTTCTAAGTACAACTGAGAATTGAAGTGTGTTTCTTTTGAAGTGTGGTGAATAGCAGATTTGATGTGCAAGCATACACAAGTGAAGAAGATTGCAGCAGTGGAAAGAAGACAAGATCAGGCAAGATCTTAAAGGTGAGATTATTTTTCTGATTTGAAATTTATGATTTAAGTTTATGGTTGCAGAGAGGGTGGCAGTGAACCTGGCATTCAGCTGAAGGCTGAATAAGGAGGACAATTGCAGTGTCCGGGAGAAGAAGAAGGTGAGTTGAAGAGATAGCCTAGAGAGAGCAGAGGAGTGCTCAAGAGGTTCCAGAGGTAGTGAACCAAGTACTTACCAAAAGACCAGATCCGGAGGGAAGGATTGGTGAGGTAAGTTGCAGCAAGAGAGATTTCTATTGCAGAGGCTAGTACAACTCATGGTGAGTGAGAAACTCATGAGGAAGTAGTCTGCCAGAGGCAGAGGGAGTTTTTATAGAGGAAGAGGTTTAGAGAAATACCACAGAGATGAGATGACTGCAGGAGTTCGAGAAAGAAAGATTGCAGAAATAAAGGCACAGTTGCAGGTACTGGAAGAATGGCTACAAGAGCGGGAAAAGAAGAAAGGAAAATGGATTTTTCCACTGAAGGGAAAGAGAGTGATTTGGCGACAATTGCAGAAAAGGTTGAGACAAATTCTGATTGCCTTGTTGAAAAAAGGACTTAGAGTTCTTGTGCTAGAGATGAAATTTGAAGATTCCACATGCAGATCTGATCAAAGGGAAGTGCAGAAGAAAGCAGTCAAGACTAAAAAGTCTTGTGATTTAAAAACTAATGAGTTGTGCATGTTTGCAGGTAAAGTACAGGGAAATGAACAAGCTTTGGAATCTGTTCAAGAAGAGTTGAATCTGAAGGCTGTTCAGATCAATGATGAGAAAATGAAGATGAAAGAGTCTAATCAGAATGTTGGACCAGCTGATGATTGCTCAAGAGTTGTTGAAGGTATAAAAGGTTATGTGAAGTTTCCAAAATCTACTCCTAATGAAGTTGTTGAATTGTATAGAAAACTAGATCTCTAGAGAAGAGAGTTGGAGAGACAGAGGACTTATGTGCAACTGGTGAATGCAAATCAGCATACTGATGTGCTGACATAGAAAGTTGAGGAGAAATCTGAACCAGAGGAAAAAGTTGCAGATGAAATTGCAGATGATGAGCCAAAGCATGTTGCAGAGGGACAGGAAGTTTGGGAGGTAGCAACATCTATGGCGACAACAGCAACAACATCCATAGTGACAGCTGAGACAACATTGATAGCAGTAGAAGAGGCACTGATGCCTTATGATTTTCATTCTAACAATTGTTTTGTGAGTACAGGTCTTACTGAAGAAGCTGGAGAAAATCTGCTAGACAAAGAAATTGAATTGATGAGACAGATGATGATGAAGGAATCCTGGAAGAGACTAGCAACAGTGAAAGAAAAGAGAAGCAACAAGAAGAAGACAGCAGAAGATTGCAATAGTGCAGCTAGTGGAGAAAAGCAGCATAAAGTGTGGAGACCTGGAGAAGAACAACAGACAAAAGCAGCGACAAATGGAAACTTACAACACAAGGTGTGGGATCCAGGCATACACAGATCCCAACACATGATCAGGGGATCATGATTAATTTTAAGGTTGGGTGTATGATGCAGGAGCATCAAGACCCTCTTCATTTGTAAATATGGAATAAAAAGGGGGGTGTGATAATTTTAATTATTTTGTTATTTTTAATAAAATAGGGAGTGTTTTTAGGCATAAAGCAGTTATGGGATAAGGAAACCTTTTCTATTTTAGAACAGGGAAAAAGATGGGAAAAAAAAGCCTCAATATGCTTTTTACCATATGTATGCATTGCATGTAGACTCTTAGAGCTTTTAGTTGGGTGATTCTAGATCATGCTTAGTTTTTATAAATTAGGAATCCTCAAAGACATTGAGGATCAAAGAGAGAGGGAGAGGGAGTGTGAGAGGTTTTCTGGTTGGGAGCCTTCGGGCAGTTTGTAAAGGGCCATCAATTCAAATTATCTGGCCAAGTTTGTAAGTAATTGTTTTATTTTAAATCATATATATATTGGATGATTGTGAAATCACTGACCTGTGGAAATATGTAAATCTGTGGATATATACGTATAAACCTGCGTATTAATGCGGTGGCGCGAATGCCATGTCATATATCCATAACTGTGTTCATTATGGGGTGTGTGTTAATTATAGTGGTGAGTGCAGGTTATAGGCAGGAAGCTGATAACATATAGAATTGTGTATTATTTATATGGACAGCGCATTGATTTGGACTGATTATCCACATGATCTGGGCAGATACATATTAAGTGGTGAGCAATAAACCTTTCCCCTCAGTGTTGTGAAAGAAATCCAACGAGATCATGCTAAACCGGACTCATGCAGGTCGATTTTCATTACTTTGTGTTTTTCCAGCAATTGAAGCAAATATTCATTAATGATATGCGTGGAGTCCATTATCCGAGTTTCAGTGGATTGGCAACAACTAATATATTATAAGCGGTTGAACGAGGTAGCATCCAGCCGAGAGGAGCTGTTGGAAAGATCCGTGGAGCACAATATTGAATTGAAATATTATCAGCCGAGAGGAGCTGTTGGGAAGATCCGTGGAGCTCAGTTGTTGATAAGAGCAAACCAGGGACACAACATTGAGATTGTAGATTCAGAAAATCTATTTAGGCGCATCCAATCCTCAGATGAAGTTCCAATTTGTGTACATGATCCTATAAAAAATATTTGGAATCTATTCGTAGAAATGGTCTCACCCGCATGCATCGAGTACACATTCACTTTGCAATTGGTTTTCCAACAGACAATCGTGTAATTAATGGAAGAGTCATCGCAGTAGAGTGCCTGAATCGACACATTTCTTTCCCGCGACGAGAAAGAACGTCAACATTGAACTCTGGTGATACAATGTGATTACAAGCCTTTAAACTTCAGTATTAAAGGGCTAGTATTTTGCGACATAGAGAAATTGACTTAGGATTGAGCATGAGAAGCGATGGCTATGTAAGAGTTAATGATTTGTTGAAGCTAGAGGAAAGAACATATGCAGGTTTTCCCATGTGCTCTCACACTGTGGATGAAATTAAAGAGGCAGTAAGGCTCGACGATAAACAGAGATTTAAGCTAGTTGAAGAAAATAGTCAGTTGCACATCGGAATATAAGGTTGAGTTTGAAGATCCTGGTTTGCAGGCTAGGGAGCCCTACATCAGTGCCCCCTACTCATCCTTCCTAGTCTGCACCTTAGTCTTTTGCACCTCAGTACCATTCCTAGCCAACCAGCCAATCATTTTAGCCATATGCTCTGCCATAGCCTCATTGGAATGCACTGCCAGGCCCCCATAAAACAATCCAGGGGAAAATCTTTGTGTATATGTGTTTTATGTGTTATGCTCTCGCATTGTTTATTTTCTAGGTTTTAGAAATCGTATGCAAGTAATTTTTGTACAGGGTTAAAACCTACACTATACACTCTAATCTCTGTATAGTTTTGGTATAGATACCAATCTCTTGTCTTTGTTTGTTCACTAAGATGAAGAATCCTTTTAATTTCAGCAGAAATTCTAAGGATTAGATCACTATTAAGTAAATAGGAAACTGTGTATAGAAATTGATTTGGGTAGTCACTGAAATAGAATTCATTTGTATTTTTCCTAACCAGTGAGGTCCAATGAATCACAGATTGCAGGTTTCCTTGTTCATCTAACTTTTGTAGTGGAATTGAAAACATGTCTCACTGATAGAATAAAAACAAATATACAAGGATTGATGCATGTGAAGGCTCCTTCTGTAGAAAAGTTCATGAATTGATCATGGACAGTATGTGCTAAGAACTCATTGTAATTGAAGATAATAGAAGGTTTCTCATCTTTAGAAAATACTGACAAAAACCCTAGAATGATGTCATCAACCCATTGGTTAGATTGATAACCTAGAAGATAGGAAATTATTGAAATGATTTGTTTGGTCATCTATAGAAACATTGAATCAAGGTAAGTTAGATCAGTTCTAAGAAATTCAACATTTTTAGGTAGAAAAATATCAAAACTCTTAGCTCACTAAGGGAAGGTATGATTTTTGTAGAGATCCATGAGGGATACTATAGAAAAAGGATGTGGTGGAGTTGAGGATTCAATCTGTAACATTTTAAAAATGGATTGGGATGTAATTGTAAAGATAAAGTCATTATTCTGTGGAACAACAACCCTTTGTCTGGGAATATGAATTGAGGTAGGAAAAAATTCCACAGGCTCAATTCATCACTGAGGTCAACGAATTTTTGTTTCATCTAGTTATGTAACTCATACAAATCAAATTCACACTCTATCTCGTAAATCTTTTACTCTTGGTCCACTAATGGAAAATGGTCTAGGTCTATCATAGGAGGGATAATGGGGTTTTCCTCAGTCATTCTGGATTTTCCATTCGAAGAAGACATTGGAAACAATACAAGGACATGAACTGATGTTTACTAGGTAATTGGTTGGCTTGTAGGTGTTGAATGTTGGGTTGTTCTGTTGAGGTTGTACTAGAGCTTAGTACACAACTTTCCTTAACATAATGTGTAAATGGGATAAAGGAAAACTATCGGTTTATTATATAAAGAGGGGAATTAACCATTTCTGGGATTCGATATGGGCACGGGGTATTTACGGCAGAAAAGAATATGGTTGGGTAACGATTTAAAAATTATGTAATGGGAAACGGACAGGTGGCAGCAACAGAGTGGATATGGTGGGATTAGAAACTGTCAAAATAAGTGTGGGTGGTTTTGACAATGGTGGGTGGCCGATTTTAGAGGGTGGTGGTGTTAAGTTGTGTTCAAAGGGGGGGTCCGAATTGCCTCTGTGATCAACATGTTGCTATAATAGTTTGACTTAAAATTTCTTTTTGGACCTCCCCTATTAAATGTCAGAGAGGCAGGGGGGGTGAATTTCTTTCTCCAATATTGATCGGGTGGAGAAGATCGTGGTGGTCAGTTGTTGTGCCCGCAATATCACAACACGACAAGGATGTCATTTCAATTTAAAACTTTATTACAACTTTCTAGCCATGGTATAATTGCGATTAAACTAATTAAAACAATTAATTAACTACCTAATGCGAAATTTAGTCTGGCGCACATATTTTGATTTTTCTTAGGGATTTATTTATTTTTTTAATCAATAATTTTCATTTCTTCAATTTCATTTTCTATCCCTTTTTATTTTTTTTCTTTCTTTTTCTTTTATTTTTTTTATTTTTTTGACATATAAATGTAAAATGCAGAATATTGTTACAACATTGGGTGCATCTGGGGACTGCGTTTCCTGGGAAGATGCATAGAACATGCAAATCCATGTGCCTTCTCTTCAGGTTATGGAGTCTTTGTTGTGAAAATCACACTTGCCATGAAAATGTACAGAAAATCATAAATGTACAATGAATTATGGCTGTAACATTTCTTAGTACCCAATATAATGCTTGAGATACTGTCCATTAATAAGAAATGAATAATGTCTCCCTTCCATGTTCTACAGAATGAAAATATTGTTTCCTTTAACCTTTGCAATGTTGAATGGCCCCAACTAGAGATTATCAAACTTTCCATGTTTCCATTTTTCTTCTCTTCAGGTATCCCATTTCAAAACCAGAACTCCTTCCTTGAAATATCTTTCTCTAGCTTTCCTATCAAATAAAGTTTTGATATTGTTTTGATATTGACAAAGTTTGTACTGAAATTTATCTCTATCTTCATTTAATTCTATAATCTGATTAGTTCTTCTAGAAAAATCATCAAGTTCTTCATTTTTCTCTTGTAAAAACTTCATGATAGGGAAGCTAACTATGTAGGAAGAATAGCCTCGGTGCCATAGACAAGTTGAAAAAGGGATTTACCTATTGCTCTTTTGGGTGAAATTATGTTGGCCCAAACTGCATACTTGAAATGACTATCATAGTTTCTCTTATGATTTTAAAGTACTTTTTGATGAATTTTACCAAAACCTTATTACATCTTCGCCAATCCATTCCCTTGAGAATTGTATGGAGTATAATGATGCAATAAAATATGATATTTCTAGAAAAATTATATCATTTTAGCATTACTAAATGCTCGTGCATTATTTGTGGCTATCTATTGAGGACATCCAAATCTAGATAATATATTTTCCTCAATAAATTTAATGATAACAACATATGTAGCTTTTTTTACTGGGATAGCTTCCACCCATTTTTTAAAATAATATGTGGCAGTTAAGATCCATCTATACTGATTGTTGGATGTTGGATGTATCTCTCCAATGAAATCTAGTCCCCATTATAACAACGGTGTGTGAATCAAAACTAAAACAAGGGGGAGCTCTGCTAATCTTTGTCTAGTAGCAAAAATCTGACATGGAATGTAGCTTCTGACCTTTTCTCCAACCTATGATAACAACTTTGGCTAATAAAAACTTGCTCTCAAAATCTTGTGTGTTATTGCTCTCCAAGCATAATGACCCCCACATATTCCTTCATGAAACGGATCTATAACTCCTTCTGTTTCACTCTTAGTCAGACATAGAAGTAAGATGTTTAATGGATCTTTACAATAAATGTTAGCATTGATAATACAATACTTCATAGTATTTAATCTAAGAGTTATGCATTGATTTTTTTCAAAATCAGGAGGGTATTCAAAATCGTGAAGAAAGTGTACAATATCAACATACCATTCAGAAAACATAATTTTTTCCTCAATATGAAGTGGAAAAGGAGCTAAGTCTTTAGAAGAATAAGGTTGTTGTGGATTCTTCTCTCCTAAACTAGCGGAAGGCTCTTGTGGATTCTTCTCTCCTGATATCTACATGATGGTGTTTATTCTGAGAACTTCACAATTAGTTTCAACCAATAACTTGGCTAAACCCTTTCCTTTTACTAGCTTAGTGGATTTGATGTCTAGATCAAATTCAAGAATTTTAGCTATCAGTATCCCTCTCCTACCATCTGTATCAGGTTGGGTCAAAACAATTTTGACAACATTGTTTGGGACATAGGCAATAATAGGGGAATGAAGGACATAAGATCTAAAATATTTTAGAGCTTGTACAAGGTCATAGGTTTATTTTTCAATGACGTCATATTTTAGCTCTGGATCTCTCATAACTTTACTAAATAAAGAAATTGGTTGGTCATCTTGGTTATCAATCTTCTTCTATAAAACAACAACGAAAGTGGTGTTAGAGGAAAAAGAGAAAATGCTGAAGGGTTTTGTAAAATCAGGGTTGGCTAGTACTGGGGCTTTAGAAATGGCCTTTTTGATTGGTGTAAATGCATATCTTGCCTACACTATCCGTTTAATCTCATGATATTTCTTCAACATGTCAGTAATATCTTTAATAATTTCAGCATAGTTTGGTACAAATCTCCTTAGAAAAAGCTTGAATTTCCTTTTTATTTCTGGGGAGACCAGTTACCTCAATAACCGAGACTCGTTTTGGATCAATTAACACTACTTGTTTTGAGATGGTTTGGCCAAGTAACTTTCCTTTCTTTATCGAAAACAAAGATTTTTTTGGTTCAACGAGATTTCGAAATTTATGCACATGTCAAAAACCTTTCTCGAGTGCTTTTCATCTGAGTTTGAAAACACAATTAGATCATCCAGATAAATAACAATAAACTTATTGATTTTATGAACAAAATATAAATCCATTGCCCTTTGAAATGTTGCTCCTGCATTGATTAAGACAAATTGCATCCTAGAATATGTGAATGTACAGGAGGGAGTTGTGAATGTTGTTTTCTCTCTGTCTTGTAGACTTACCAAAATTTGGTTTTATCTAGAGAAACCATCTAGCATGGAAATTCTATTTTTTTTTTTTTTAGATTGAGTATGTCCATTACTATTAACAAAATATATACAGCAGTTACATCATGGTCTCATCCTGCCCCGAAGGGAAACCGAGATTCTTGACCATCCAGAGAAGGCAGATTAAAACAAAATTGAGTGTTAACCACTGTTTCAAACCAGTTTTCCATATCGTTTTCTATATCTATAGCCATACTATCAACTACTAAGTTCTTCCTACATATAAAAACAGCTATATATCGCATGCCAAACGAAAGCAAAACCAAGAGTTTCCAGAAAAACCAGGACCATGCCGTCGAGCGCTACTTGTCTGGTTTAGCCTGCTGGCCTTTCTCCTGCTTTACCAAAACTCCACTGGCCACCAATTGGTTCTGCAGATCCTCCAATCTTTTCTCCTGCAAGAGCATGGTGATAACTATGTCCTTCAGCTCCTTTTTGACATTGGGGGGGCTTTGGACCATTTCTGCCATCTCCATGGCAACCTGCTCTAAGGCTTTTGCCATAAGACGCTTCATGACCCAATAAAGATGGAGGGATTTTTTATACAAGGTCATTCTGCCCTTGGTATGGCCAGGGTCAGGCATAATGGCAGCCCAATCTTCCATTTCCTCTTCTAACTGCGCCTGTATAGCGTCCTCTTCCCAATGCTCCATTATTTTTCTGACTTTTGGATTTGAATTTTCTCTGTATTCCTTCTCCGCAGTTCGAATCCTGTCGCTGATGGTCTGTTTGGTCCGCCTGGAGTCGTCGCCCACCGCTGGTTCATCCTCCTGCTCCTGGAGAGGGCTGCACTGACGTCCCCTCCGGCTTCTTCCCTCCGCCACATCCCTTCGCTGACGGCCTCCTCGGCCCCTTCGGCCGCGACCCCTTCTCTGTCTGCCTCGCAGGCCTCCTCCGTTCCTGCCACCGGCATGGTCCCTCGCAGTCTTAGTATCCTTGCTATCCTCTCCCGGCAAGCATTTCCAGCGATTCCTCCAGACCTCCTCCCCCTATATGTCCTGCTGCTCCTCATTTTCCTCTTTAGAAATCTCCACAAACTGTACGCGTGGTTTCCCCTCTGCATCAACCTTCCGCTTGCCCTTCAAGTCCGCTGGACTTTTATGATGGACCTCCTGCCCCCCGCTTCGCAGCCACCTCCTCCCGCTTCTGCTGCCTTCTCCTTCCATTGTCTTGCTTCCGCCGCAGCTTCCTCCTCGCGCCTTCCTCATGGTAGCTAACCCAACCCAACAGCACCCCAGGTGGCAGTCTACCACTGTTAAGTCTTCCTCACCTCGAATTAACCCAGCCCCCCAGCGCACCAGGTCGCAGCAGACAGAATTTTGGCAATCCTCGCAGGCAGTTATCCCTCTCTTACTCCCGATTTTAACAGCTCGCGTCCTGGTTGAATCATTACCGAGGTAATGGTTGTTTCTGCTCTCACGGCCCATCACATAATGGTGCTGCCTTCTCGCCGTCCTACCGTCCCATCCGCTGCTCGGATCACCTGCATTACTGAGCCCCTGATCTGCCTGTTCTCCCTGCCAACTGCTCCACCTGCCTGCATTATTCCTACCTTGTTCGATCTTCATTACTCCTTCAAACGTGCACCGCCAGGACGTCACGTTACTCCATGCCATGTCATCCAGCCCGATCGAGCGAGCATGGAAATTCTATTAGAACCTGAAACTCTTTGCATTAATTGATCCATTTTAGGAAATGGCTAATTGTATTTTAAGGATGATTTGTTCAGATTCCTGAAATCCACACATGGTCTAATTTCACCATTCTTTTTTCTTACAGGAACTAAATTTGCAATCCACTTAGAAAATCTAAGAGGAACAATAGTCTTAGCATCCAACAATTTCTTTCGTTCTTTTTCTATGGTCAAAATCAAAATTGGATTAATTCTTCTTAATTTCTATTGGAATGGTTTGGCTTCTGGTCTTAAAGGTATCTTATGCTCAATAAGATTTGTATCATAAGTTTTGAGCTCATCATAGGACTAGAGAAATACATCTTTATAATTGTTTAATAGTTTGATATACTTGTCTTTTATATCCTTGGGTAAGGATGTTAAAATTTTCACATTCTTAATGTCTTCATCGGTTCCAATGTTACTACCTTCTACATCCTCTTGTGATGTGTTTAATAATGAAGTTTTTAAAACATCATTATGATCAAAAATCCTTTCAAGAGGGATTAGACCCTTGGGAATGTAATTGTTTAGCAATTGGAGGTTATTATGATCAACTATTTTGTTATGCAATTGTGAGGATTCATTTTCATGAGTTGATTTATGATCAATAATTTGTTCTTTCTCAATTTCCAAAGCTGAAAAATCATCAATTTCTTGTAGGAAACTCTTCAATTGTTCATCACCTTCAAACACTTGCCAGTGTTTAAGATTCTTAGGCCTCAATTTCTAAAGGTGAAAAATCATCAATTTCCTGCAGGAAACTCTTCAATTGTTCATCACCTTCAAACACTTGCCAGTGTTTAAAATTCTTAGGGATTGAAGGCCTATATTTTACCTGAATGTGATATTGGAGTTGCATTGGATCAAGAGTTTTAAAGGAGCTTGCAGAAACTGCTAGAGAGTCTACATAAATGTTTTCATCTATTGGGATTTTTGTGATGTTAAAAGCTCGGAAATAGTTTTATACAAAATCTCACTTTTCATTTCGGTAAGATATAAGCCTAGGATGTTTTACTTGGCATAGATTTCTTACTTGTTTGACAATTAATTTAGAGTCCCTCAAAACACTTAAGTTTTGAACTTTCAGACTTTTAACCAAATCAAGGCCTAAAATTAGGGCTTCATATTCTGCTACATTATTAGTAACATTGAAGTCTAACTTAAAGTATTGGGTTATGTTTTCTCTATCTGGAGAAATTAGTAGAATCCCCGCTCCAACCCCATCTTTAGAAATAGTGCCACCAAAGTATAACTTCCACACGTCATTTTTTATACATTTAGGTTTGTTCACAATCTATTCAATGCTAAGCTAGGAATTTTGGAGATCATTAGATGACAGTGTGAAGCATCCAAAATCTTGATCAACAACATAAATCAGATGATCTATTTCTTGATCATCCCTACAAACGGTGTTAACAATAGTAGAAAATGATGAAATTAGTGACTAGTTGACTAAAAACGTTAGTCACCACAATTATTTCAAGTGAATTGCTACTAAATTTAAGCAATTTTAAGTGACCGAACTAAAAATGACTAACTTAAACATCTAATTTAGTCTAGGGATAACATATACAACTAGATAATAAGTGACTAAATTAAAAATGACTAACTTAAATGACTAATTTAGTCTAGGATTAAAATATATGACTAGATAAGAAGTGAAAAAATTAATAATGATTAACGTAAATGACTATTATAGTCTAAGAATAAAAATATGACCAAATAACAAGTACAACAAGAATATGAATTAGTCATTTATGTTAGTAATTTTTTATTGTGTCACTTTAGAAATGGTAAATTGCAATTTTGATACCGAAGTGTTACATTTCACTACAGGGGTCTCTGAATCCATCCGCGGTGTTAAAATTTAGAGATAAAGGGTTCTCTAAATCCATATACAATGTTAAAATTATGAATACCATTTTCTCTCTAAAGTTTAACACTATAGATGGATTTAGAGACCCCCTTCTTTGAATCCATCTGCAATGTTAAACTTAGAGACAAAGGGGTCTATGAGTTCATCTGCAGTGTTAAAATTTAAAGACCCTCATCTGCAATGTTAAACACTCTAGAAGTGAAAATTTGTAATTTTGATACTAAAGTGTTACATTTCACTAAATTTTAATGTTGTAGATGGATTCAGAGACCCCCTTGACCCCCTTAAAGGAGGTCAGCTTTGAATCCATTTGCAATGTTAAAAGTTAGATATTAGATGGATTCAATGACCCCCTCAAAGGGGCCTATGAATACATCTATAATGCTAAAATTATAACAATTTTATATAATATTATTGAGTATAAGTTTACAATATATAACAGTTTTACACTCCTTAACTTGGAAGGAGGAATAAGAAAGAGAGTTTGAAACTGATATTGAAGGGTTTTATGAGTTAATAGGAATTTGTTCCTCACATCTTAGAGAGACAACACACTATTTGTTGTGGGGTTTTTGTGGTGTTGTTACATACCATGGTTGATTATTGCACTAGATTCATTGAGGCAATATTGACTGTATTAATTTGAATTCAAAGTATGTTGATTAATTTAAACCTTATCAATTAATATAAATGTAGACTACTCTAAAGCCATATTATTCTATACATAATTCTACAAACGCATGCAGGGGTTGCAAAGAAGAGCTCAATTGCCAATCTTGCACCTAGGTAAAAGTTGGATTATTCTCCACTTATTACAAATAGAGGAAACTCAATTAGCAAATAGTTTAATTATTGAAATTTAAATATAAAAAATGCATGTGATTATGTATTTTTAGTTGATAATAATTATCACATTCTTATTTATATTCCCTTATTTAAACTATACAATGTAAAAGAAAAGGATTTTCTAAATATTATGATCCCAAATATGAAGATGGGCACTCAACCTAGTTTTTATACCATGGTGGATAGTTGTTTTCAAGCCAACAAGTATAAACTATGGAATACCATTTAGTTTGGAAATTATCCCATCCCAAGTCTTAATTTTATCTTTCCTTCTTATTTTTTTGTCCAAATACATATCCCACCAAAAAGGTGCATGCCCTTTCAACTTTGTGAATATATGCTTCACTCTCTTGGGGTGCTCAATTTCTCAAACTCGAGGGATTTCTCCATCTTCCCAATCTAATAAATCATCTAGCTTTATCTACCATGGGGCCTCTACTTTTTCACTTTTCATTACTCACATCATGAATATCTACTGCAACCCCTCTTTTCTTAGCTTCCTCCATGGAATCCATTCTAGTTAACATGACCCTAAACATCTAGGGGATTTTATTTGTGGCTATGTTTCCCTCTACCCTATGCTTGTATTCCTAATTCCCTTATGTGCTCTTTTGCAATTCTCATTGTTGTAGCTCCACCAAACAAATTCTCTTTGATAACATTGTTCTTCAATTCATATGTGGGCCTCAAACCTACTTTGATACCAAAATAATGCAACCTAAATTAGTATTTACATAGGCAACAATAATCATAGTTACAATTCCACTTCAAGCATAACACATAATAAACAATTAAAAACACACACAAAATTTTATATCCTAAACAAAATAAAAAATGCTTTGCTCTTAGAAAAACATGAAACCCATATCAAAACCCCTTAATTATTCTTTTTAGCTAAACTAATTTCTTATATTCAACAATTCATTATAATTACACTCTCAATAAATTAAAAAATATGTATATATTTTACATTTTAAATTTCAACCCACCCATTTTTAATCAACCACTAACTTAAAAACTTTAATAATTATAAATAAATAAAATAATAAAAGCTCTATAAATTTTATAATAAGAAGAAAATCATAAAAAGCTTAATATAAAACTACATAATTATCTATCTTTTAATACCAATCAACCAACTTTGATAAAAAATAAATATGAAATAATCTCACTATAAATAATTTTCCACAACAAATTCAAATTTCCCTCCATCATCTCAGTCCATGACTTTACATCAATGAATTCATTTGATCTTAAGAATCTTAACCTCAAAGACTTGGATAAACCCGACCAGAATAATATGGGTCCAAGGAAATCCTCTGATATGCTCATGTAAAATCCACCACTATTCCACAATGGCCTTGGAAAATATGACGAAGATGGAGGACATGAACGGAAATGGAAAGGAGGTGGATAGGGATCCGACCGCTGGTTTTCCTTTGGTGATCGTAGAATTGACGCGAAACCCTCTATGGCATTTCCTTCGTCCAGCATGTGGGTGCATAGAATCAACCATCGTTGTGCTCCTTCACTCCCTTGCTTATCTACCTCGAGATGCCTAGAGGAGGCTTTAGCCATGGCATTTGATCCTCTGCCTCGGCTCGTCCGACAGGGCCGTCAATATCACCCTCACCACGGATCTAGGGTTGGATCTCCTCCATGTCCACATAACCAGGGCCGAGGAGGTGGTCGATATTTTCATGGTCTTGTTGCAAAATACTTGCTATTGAAATAGGGATTTTCCAGCTATAGTTGGCCTGGATCGCTCCATCCCTAGTGCCAAGGTACCCTCCACCATGGTCTCATGCTCCAGATCACTGGCCAACTAGCCTCGGCCTATGCTCTTACCACCAAGAGCTTGGCATCCAAGATGACAATCCTCTATTAGGATTTCAAAGAGGTATGTGCTAATGATACATCTATTGTATTTTTTAGAACACTTGCCTCTAAATAAATAATTTTTCAAGTCAAATCTCGAGTGGCATTTGAGAATTAATGAACCCAAAAAACAATTCTAGAACATCAATATTTTTTTGGCATTTGAATTGGATTTGTATACATTTCTGAAAATGCCCTAACAAACACTATCTTTAAATAAAGACTGCCCAAGGGTAATTTGCAATGAGCTTCCATTATTTTTTTTGAATGACGAGCCTTAACAAAACATTTCAAGCCATGGAGCATTTCTTTGGTTTAGAATGATGGATCTGGAAAAATTGCACTCATAGGAATTATACTGCAACCAACTTCATCTCAATGTGTATAACATTTACAGAATTCTTTTCCTATGCCTCGGGACATGAGTAATGATAGAGATGATTTTAAACTTCCCTTTATGTGAAGGGAAAAGTTGTGAGAGGGTCCAGATATTTCCCTCCAGCCACCAAATAGATGGATACTTTTAATGATTTTCTTTCGACAAGTGACCTTGTATTGCTCCACTGTGATGTGACAAAAGAAACACTACAGATTCTCAATCTTGAAACTTTGCAACTCTTTCTTTGTCTACACAGCTTCAGAGAGCACCTGTGGAATCAAAGCAGCATAATACTATCGAAGAACAGAGATCTATATTCATAAACAACATAGGACCAGATATGTATTAACCACACCAATGCATATATAATCAAATACACAAGAATGTGGAGGAAAACTTGAATAGCTTTATTAATATCAAGAATAGCAAGAGGATTACAACCAATTGTTTTGACCCAGCATCATCCTCCAACAAGAAATCCCTTCTTCACCTCAAGTAAAGCTTAGATCACCCAACACTATGATGTTACACCAGAAAACCAACAACACTTCTCTACAAGATACAAGATTCGAGCCTCTAACCCCTGATCTATGGGATGAGAGATTTATATATAGATATTTGTAGAGGTGTGAGTCAGCTCTGGATTTTTGATTAGTGTCATTCCACTGATAGTTCTTGGCTCCACTTGGAGATTTCATTGATCTCTTACTCATGCTTGGGCGAATTCTGAGGGGCAAGTGTCATACGAGAAGTTTCTAGAAGATTCCTTGATCATCCACTTAGCAAAATGTCTCTGCCACTTGTCTATTCTCGTCCATCGCACCCTATAGAAGGAATTTTCACTATGCATCGCACCTCCCGTGTGTACAAGGTGAGATGCATCGCACCCTGGCCATGGAGTAATCAGTATGGTCCAGTTTTGACCAGTTTTCTATGGAGAACTTCTGGGAGATGATGTAATCAGCTGACCTTGTTCTTTTAGGGTGTGAAGCAACACTTTTAGGGACTTAGGAGCCCTTGGTTTATGGACATTTATGATTGGGGTTGCAGTGCCCAAAAATTTCTAT